>JAODPA010083168.1:0-25783 GCA_025585075.1 Nepenthes mirabilis | reverse complement strand
AAAATTTTTATCCACTCTAATCAAATATAGGGTTATAGCTACCATCTCAGCAAAGGGTTGTTGTTGGTCTTGTCCAGAGTTGCCGACCATCTCAGCGAAAGTGAGCTTCGATTTCCTACCTTCTTTCACCACTGGATGACGAGGTTCACATTCGGTTTCTTCACAATCCAAGGCCGCGAGGGGTGAGATAGTGAAGTTCACCGCACACAGGTTTTTTTCTTTGTGTTCTCCCTTTTTTTGATGTCTGTCGATTGTGAGCCTCCCGGCGTCTCCTCTATTGCCTGGGACTAAGGGGAAAAGGGGGGTGGGGAAGCTGATCGAAGAGGAAGAAGGGACTGAAGAAATTTCAGGGACAGTGGAGCTAGGGTAAAAACTCATTCCATGCAAAAGCTCCAAATCTAATTAAGAAGATCATTCTGAAAGACATCTCGAACACTTAAACTATTGCCAGCCCCTTAAGTATACTCCCAAACCTAATTCCATAACACAAACCACTCCTGATTTCCCCATGACTGATTCTATCACCCCACCTCTATTGATCACTCTCCCCACCTCTTACACCATCCCCCAGGAACCTGATCCTCCAGAGTTGATAAGAAAATCAGACACAGGCCAACCTACTGAACTTAAAAGTGATACCAACTCCAGCCAAGAATTGATGAGCAATTCGGACACAATACTTGGATTGTGAAGACCTAACAAGTAATGCCAACTCTAGCCAAGAATGTGATATGGGTGTGATTGTCCACCCCTTATACGGATTCTCTCCTAGAATTACCGCATGATGGCTAGAAAATGATTTAGATGTGAACTTAAACAAAAAATGCTAATCCACAAGTTGGTTATGATGCTTATTTAAGAACCTCGACTAAATAGTGTGAAAGCAACTAAGATCGTCAACAAATTAGGTTTTGATGGAACTGTTATTAGCGATGCTAGGTCTTCTCAAGCAATAGCTAGGCTCTCTGGCACAAGGAGCTTGCTAATATGGAGACACTGGAAATCTCGGACTAGGCTATCTATCTCCTTATCATGGATGATGGCGGCAACCTTGACTGGATCCTCTCTACCATCTATGCCAATCCTAAGCCAAGTCAAAGACAGATTCTCTAGGAGAAGACCAAAGTCTTTGCAGGCTCATGGTCACTATCTTGGTGTGTAATTGGAGACTTCAACAACATTATCTATTCTGATAAAAGGTGGGATAGGAAGTCGGTCAAGTAGAGTAAATGCATTCAATTCAAAACCCGGCTCAATGCAAGTGGCCTTACGAAACTGACATTCAAAGGGCCCAAATTTACTTGGTGGAATATGCAAGACCCCCTACCTTGGTTTGTAAATGCCTTGATAAAGTGGTAGCTATGGAAGATTGGAGGAACAAATTTTAAAATGCTCTGGTCACAAATCTCAACAGGGCTATTTTGAATCATGATCCGATCTGTCTTAATACTAAAAATATGCAGAACCCCTCAGAAATTCTTAAGCCTTTCAAATTCAAAAGCATGTGGACCGAATATCTAGATCACCTAGACCTAGTTGACAAAATATGGAGAAACTCCCGGGGTAATATCAGAAAGAAAGGCCAAGAAGATTAAATCCAAGTTACTGGACTGGAGCATGAAACTTTTGGTAACCTTTTTAAAATCAAATTCAGCCATGCTAGGCGCATCCAAGGAGCTCAAGAGATGTTGGACAAAATTGACTCTCTCTGCTTTTGTAGAATTGAGACTGAGCTTATTTACTAGCTTAAGGAGATCCTTGAAAGAGAAGAAATGCTTTGGTTTCATAAATCAAGTTTAAATTGGCTTGCCCAAGGGGAGAGGAACACTAAATTCTTCCTTGCCACTACTATCAATAGGAGATGAAGGAATAAGATCATCACTCTGAAGAATGACGATGGAAATTGGATCACTAACAATACAGAACTCAAGGAAGCTGCCATTCTCCATTTGAAAGACATCTTCCATGACCTTGCTCCTATTGAGTCAGGCAACTTAAAATGTTCAACTGGCTTAATGTTTTGGATCATCTAAATTATAATCCAGATGTTACGGCTGACATGTCTAAAGTCAAAAGTGTTCTCTTCTCCATGAAACCTCTCAACCTAGGCTGGATGGTTTTCATGCCTTCTACCAAAATGATTAGGATCTCATCCAAGAGGATTTCCTTCTCACAATTGCTACAGCCTTTTGCAAGAGAAAGCTGCCCAACTGGATCAGCCATACCTTTTGATCTCTTATCCAGAAAATGGAAATGCCTGAAAGCTTAAATTATTTTAGACCTATTTCCCTTTGAAATATCAGTTGTAAGATAATTATCAATATCATTGTGCCTCAACTCAGGACTCTTCTCAATGAGATCATTAGGTCTGCCCAAGCTAGCTTTTTCCCCTGTAGGATGACTCAGAACAACATTTTGATGGCATAGAAGATACTTCATTCCACGCACAGCCAAAGGGAGAAATGCTAACCTAATTCTTTAAAATTGATCTTACTAAAGTATATGATAAGTGATATGGGAGTTTATTCATGACACTTTGACTTCGCTTGACCTCTCCTCTGGACTCATATAGTTGATTATGAGTTGTCACTACAATTTTTCATGATTCTTTGGAACGGTGACAGACTCTTTTGCCCCTGAATGCGGCCTCCAATAAGCGATCTTCTGTCCTCATATATTTTCGTGCTTGTTATTGAAAGACTATCATAGATAATCAACTATCAGGTCACTTGTGGTAGGTGGAAACCTACTAAAGCCTGCAGAATAGGCCTATCTACCTTGCATCTGTTTTATAGAGATGACCTCCTGTTGTTCAGAGAGCCAACACCACCCAGATTTTCATTATCAGCAATTTGTTGGAGGAGTTTTACGATGCTTCGGGATAATGCATCAACACTAGTAAATCCCTCATTCTCCTGTCTCCAAATGTGAAGTAAGAGATTGCCAGTGGCGTTCAAAGAACTTGTGGCTTCAAAAAAGTTAATGATTTGCAAAAATACCTTAGTGTGAATCTAGTAAATGGCAGAAAATCCTGGGATTTTACTACAGAGATATTGTCGAGAGGGTGAGAAAGAACCTTCAAGCCTGGAAGTTAAAAAACCTCTCAACTGCTGGTAGGGCAAGCCTCATTCAAATGGTGGCCCAATATATACCAATGTATATTATACAAAGTAGGCCTTCTCCAAGAATATCTGCAACCAACTCAATCAAATTAAAAGAAATTTCCTTTGACAGGAGCATAAAGTTCACTTGGTAAACTGGAATGATGCCTGTAGACTGAAGAAGAATGGAAGCCTTGGACTGAGAAGTGCTTCTAGCAACAATCTCACTTCCCTCAATAAACATAGATGGGATTTGCTTCATAGGTCCACCAAGCTATGGGCTCAGACTTTTCAAGCAAAATACTTACTCTCAGTTGACCTATTTTCTATCAAAGGAAATCCCAATGCTTCATATACCTGGCACAGCATCCTCAAGAGAAGGGATCTTATTAAGACAGGTATGAAATGGAATCCGAATAATGATGCTACCATTAATTTTTGGAAAGATTAATTGGTTAGGGGTGCCCCTCTTCCACTGGAGGAGTTTGAGTTAAAAGTGGCACATTTCCTGACATCAAAGGATTTTTGGAGATGGAACGTCCTTGAAAATAAACTTACTGGAGAAAGTTTCATGATGGTTAAATGTATCCACAAAGACAAAACTGTGTAGAACATTAGTTTGGGTAAGTATTTGTTTCTTTGGCCTTCGCCATCCTTCAGGGTGAGGACAGAAATGTTTAAGGGTACTGAGAAGATTTGAAAGCTCAAGTACCCACGCAAATATTCAAAGTGTTCATTTGGCTTACGATGAAAGGCAAATTCTCACCACTTCTCAAAAGAAAGTTAGGCATCTCTCATATTCTGGAGAATACATTCAATGCAGACTCTCTAAAACTATTAGTCATATCTTCTGTGATTAAAATCGAGTCACTCGGGCCTAGAGGTGCATAACTTAGAGTCTTCCTGTTGGGGTCACTCTCTTGTGGTATTTTTGTCCACGAACTTGTGGAGACAAATGGATGCGGACATTTGGAGAAATCCGGAAATGTTCGTCCTCAAGGTAGCTGGAAGCATTGGACGAGGACTATTGAGGAACAGTGGCTGAAGGATTCGTCCGAGAACTATTGTCCGAGAAGTTGCGGAAATAGTGGACGAAGACTCATCAGAGGCGTCATGTCCAAGAGGTAGTTGAGGACATAGACGAGGACTCTGAAGCCTAGGCGTTGACTTCCTCAGTAGGCCTACTGCAGACGCGTGCTGCAGGTGGGCAGGCGATTACAACTTCCAAGGTGTCAGACCTGCCATCCTGGCATGCCGGATGTACGCCTGCCTTGGCAGGCTTAAGGGGCATGGTCCTGCCACCCTACTGGCAGTAGGGTGGCTGGCTGGCCCTAGGGCTCTTAAGCTTATATATATATGGGCTGCTGGTAGAGCCGAAGAGAGAGAGAGCTGGGCAAGATTGAGAGAGCAATCTTGGAAGAGCAAAAGGGATATTGTGAAGGAGAAGATGAGTGCACCACCGGTGAGAGAATGGAGAAAGAGCAAAATAGAGTGAAAAAAAAAAGTGTTTTCTTGGTTTGCTCTGGAGAGTTTTTCTATTTAACTTCTCGGGTGTATAGCGGATACTCCATCTTGGAGGTTTGTAACCTATTTCATATAGTGGATTTGCTGTTGACTCTACTCCCGTGGTTTTTTTCTTCTGTTCCAGAAGGGTTTTCACGTTAAATCTCGTGTGTTTCTTGTGATTTTCTTTTGACTGTCCGTCCGAGCGCTGTCCCTCTGTCCGAGCATTTTGTCCTCTCTATCACTGCACTCAGGTGCATTCTGTCCGAACGCCCGTTTGCCCAAAAAGTGGTATCAGAGAGTGGTTCGTGAACCGTCGGTTTGATGGCGTCGTTGACGAAGAATGGGACGTTCAGTGTGGAGCAGTTCAATGGGAAAAATAATTTCATCCTTTGGTAGGAAAGGGTGAGGAATATTTTGACCCGGGAAGGAATGGTAAAAGCTATTGGGAAAAAGGAGGAGAAGCCGAAGAAACTGTCCGCGGACGAGTGGCAGGACAAGAGGGATCTTGCCAACTCCACCATTAAGTTGTGTTTGACAGACAACACACTCTAGGAGGTCCTCAGACTATCAGACCCGTCCGAGGTCTGGGAGAAGTTTAAGAGCCGGTACAAGTCCAAGTCCAAGTTCTTGACAACCAGGCTGTATATAAAGAAGTAGTTCTATGGCCTGCGGTTGTTGGAAGGAGAGTGCTTCGAGAAGCACTTGGACGAGTTCAACCGGCTGGTAATGCAGATGTCGGCCTTTGATGAGAAGATCAAGGACAAAGTGTTGGTGTTACTGGCATCCTTGCCGGCCTCGTACGATCATATTGTCACTACGTTGCTATTCGGGAAGAACACACTTAAGCTGGACGAGGTAATAGCTTCCCTGCTTATGAATAAGTCAAAGCAGAGGGAAAGCGGTGAGGCCTCAAGCTTTCAGCCAAAATTTCTGGTGGCGACCGGCAGTCGGGGACGAGGGAGATCTGACCGAGGACCAGGTGGCAGGACGGAGAGGAGCAACAGCCGTAACAAGTTTGAAGGAAGAAGCTGCTTCTTATGTGGCAAGAAAGGCCACATGAAGAAGGACTGTCCAAGGAGGAGGCTGGACGAGGAGGGCAGAAGCAATTGTCAGGAGAAAAAGGATCAGGTTGATGATCCGGAATCCATTGCTTTCTGCAGAGACTTCCTGGTGGTCCACGTAGGGGAAGCACTAAGCAGCCCATGCTAGGAGACGAGTTGGGTGATGGACAGTGGGGCCTCACACCATGCGACACTGAGGAAGTCCCACTTCAGGAACTATACGCTCGTCGGCCGAGGGGTATTGAAGATGGGCAATGGTGGCTCGTCTAGGGTTGTTGGCATTAGGGATGTTTGCTTGAGGACAAGCAACGGGAACACACTCGTGCTGAAGGGTGTGCGACATGCCCCGGACCTGAGGTTGAATGTGATTTCAATCGGGAAGTTGGATGAGAAAGGCTTCCAGACGATATTTGGCGACGGCCAGTGGAAGCTCACTAAAGGCGCCTCAGTAATGACAAGGGGAAGTAGGATATTAGGGCGGTATCTGATAAAGACCTGCATTGCTAAAGGAAATGCCAGGATGACCAACGGGGGTATTGGTTAAGGTGGCAGGAGAGGACGGCCGGGTGGGCCGCGGAGCCAGCACGGCCGAGGACGGAGCTGTGCAGAGCCAAGGGAGGAGCTGTGTAGGGCCAAGGGCGGAGCCAGCAGGGCCAACTGCGGAGGGCCAAGGGCGGAGCTAAGCAGGACCAATGGCGGAACCAGCAGGGCCAACGGCAGAGCCAGCAGGGTCAACGGCGGAGCTGAGGTGCCGAAGGCAAGGGAGAATGACAAGTTCGCGGATAAGGAGCTGAAGGGGAGTGGGCTTACTCCAAGTTCAGTGGAGCGGAGGAATGTGTCATTCAAGCTTGCAGAGGCTGATGGCGGAGTCCAAATTCAGGGGAAGCTGCCGGGAGGCAGGAGGTGACGGTTGTCCAACAACGGCGAAGGTTCCCCACAAGGTCGTGAGGGAAAGTTTGTTGGGGTCACTCTCTTGTGGTGTTTGCGTCCACGGACTTGTGGAGACAAATGGACGCGGACGTTTGGAGAAATCCGGAAACGTTCGTCCTCAGGGTAGCTGGAAGCATTGGACGAGGACTATTGAGGAGCAGTAGTTGAAGGATTTGTCCGGGAACTATTGTCTGAGAAGTTGCGGAAATAGTGGACGAGGACTCATCAGAGGTATCATGTCCGAGAGGTCGTTGAGGACATGGACGAGGACTCTTAAGCCTAGGCGTTGACTTCCTCAGTAGGCCTGCTGCAGACGCGTGTTGCAGGTGGGCAGGCGGCTACAACTTCCAGGGTGTTAGACCTGCCATCCTGGCACGCTGGACGTGCGCCTGCCTTGGCAGGTATAAGGGGCATGGTCCTGCCACCCTACTGGCAGTAGGGTGGCTGGCTGGACCTAGGGCTCTTGTGCCTATATATATATGGGCTGCCGGTAGAGCCAAAGAGAAAGAGAGCTGGGCAAGATTGAGAGAGAAATCTTGCGAGAGCAAAAGGGCTATTGTGAAGGAGAAGATGAGTGCACCACCGGTGAAAGAAGGGAGAAAGAGAAAAATAGAGTGAAAAGAAAAGAAGTGTTTTCTTGGTTTGCTCTGGAGAGTTTTTTTCTTTAACTTCTCGGGTGTGTAGCGGATACTCCATCTTGGAGGTTTGTAACCTATTTCACATAGTGGATTTGCTGTTGACTCTACTCCCGTGGTTTTTCCCTTCGGTTCCAGAGGGGTTTCCACGTTAAATCTCGTGTGTTTCTCGCGGTTTTCTTTTGACTGTCCGTCCGAGTGCTGTCTCTCTGTCCGAGCGTTTTGTCCTCTCGGTCACTGCACTCAGGTGCATTCTGTTAGAACGCCCGTTTGCCCCAATACTTCCCAGCACCTGCCAGCATGCCTTGGTACAAGATTGGATTGCCCATCAACTCATCTGAAGATGTAAGTGCATTACTTCCAAGTCGTTCTTGACTACCCTTTGACTCATCTGGACTGGGAAGAGTAGTACCATATTCTTGACAGTCGTTCAAGATGAATCTCCAACAATTAGGTCCATCCAATCTCTGACTGATGATTTAGATTGCAATCACTTTATCACATCAACAGTTTATAATAATCTGAATGTTTTCGGTAATATTTTTATAAATAAATAAAAATAATAAATAATTTTAATTTAATGATTTAATTAATTCAATGGGTCCAAACCTTACATGGCTAGTAAAATATGATCTTGTTTATGTAATTAATTTGGGTTGGACAATCCAGTACAATAGATTAGGTTAGATATGTTCATTTAAGCGCTATTACCAATTAAAATTATTTCCTAAATTTTAAAAAATTTTGATTAATTGTAAAAATATTTAGAAATCAAAAGTTTTGGACAGATAATGTAATGAAATTTAATGAAAGATTTCCTGTAAAACCTTCGACCCCTAGTTGTCCCAAGGTATTAGAGAATGGCTTGGATCTTAGCTTAATTTTTGGCAGTAAAAGTTAAGAATATCATAGCTGAACTTTGAGGTAAAATTTTTGGGAGAAAAAAATAGGAGTTGGGTAAAATAATAATATAGAAATTGTGATAGCCAAATTTGAGGTAATCATGTTTATCGTTAACGATATTTGGGTTATAGATTATAGTAACAAAAATGGTTAGTAAGATAATTATATTTTAGGATGTTGATCGCATGGATATAAAATGCTCAACCACCATTATTTAAGCCAAGCTGACCAAACTGTTTTCATGCTCCACTTTAGTTGGTACTCAACTATAATTTTAGAGATTAAAATCATATTGGTTGGAGACCTTGAAATAAGGAATTCAAGCATGGACTCTATGACCCTAACCAAATGCATGTTATTAGGGTCAAAATTACATAAACAAATTTAGTTAAGAGTTACTTAAAATTAAGAAGTACAAATAAAAAGGACTTTATCCATCTTCCCTTTTCAAGAAAAATTATAGGTAGACCCTAACAAAGACTCTAGTTAGCCAACCCACATGGTTGGTGAGAAAAATTAGGGATGTTATCAAGTGATTATCACATATTTTGGAATCAAAAGCTTATTAATTTCCTAGCTAAAAATAAGGAGGCTCCGCTACCTAAATTGGAGAGAGGGAGCAGCTTGGTTGTTGATGAAGAAATTTGGATTACAAAATTTTTCAAATCATGTAAGATAATAAGGGATAAGAGCAAAAGAAATTAACTACTAAAATCCTAATTTTTATGGAGAAGTTGGCTAAATTATTGAGGAAGTAGTGAGTATAAGGAATTGACGTGCACAAGAAGGTTAGTCAAATGGAAGTCCAAGATATTTCTATATACTAACTTGGTAGCTAGCTACGTCAATGCTAATTAAAAGAAAAGATGGTTAATGGCTATTAATAAGGGGTGGTTAAGTTGCTATGTTGGGAAGGAAAAACCACATAGAAACAAAAGCCCTCTTTCTATAAATTAGACTTTGAAAGCCTATCTTTCTTTCCTTGTTCTTTGGGCTTCCAAAGAGAGAGAGAAATAACCATGTATTGAAGGCAAAAGAGCCATGGAGGAGAGGGAAAAAAAAAGAAAAGTAATAAGTATTCTACATTAAGGCAAGTAATGTTACAACCTTCCAAGTAACTTGTGGCTTCCTTATTTTATCTTTTGAATTTCTCTAGTAAAGCCTTTATATATTGGTGTATGATTTATACCTTTATCATTGTAAATTGAGTAGCTGTTTGGGTTGAGATTATAATAAAATGGCCAATTAGTAATGAAATTGAAAATATAGTAAGTAACTTGTGACTTTTCATTCTTTAGCAAGTAATATTGTGATATGTATTCTAGTCTCAATTTCCTATCAAGCACTTCTTAATTTTTTTATATTAAAATTCATGATTTATATTCATGTATGTTACAATCACATATGAGTTTTTTAAAGAAATAATTATGATTTGAAAAAGAAAAAAACTTGGAATGTATGTTAAAAGTTAGTATTCTAAACAGCCCAACGTATTGTTTTGATTCTAATAATATGATCATTATAATCATTAGATTTAGAATTTGAATGCTAATATTAGAAATGGCTAAAGAAGTATTTTGGCATTTATGATTTATTTGATTTTATGTTCTATAACCAACTGACGCAAGTATATTAGTCCGGCATGGATCAAGCGTAGAGACAAAAGTAGGCCTACACATGAGTGCTTTAGAGGCATGTATGAGATACCTATATTCTAGTTAAAATGTGCACAAATTCCTTTCAAATGTGCATTAGGTGCTAGATTCTGGATAAATATGTACAAGTGCTACTTGAGTTCAACTTGGATGTAACAATATTGTCTAAGTACATCTATACGTATATCAAGCGTATATCGGACACTATTTTTATGCTCAGTTACCTTCATGTTATATTTGTATTGTATGATTAATTAATTTGCTAAAAGAGATAAAATGTTGTTATCAAAGCCTTTAGGGGTGGTATTAAGCATTAAATACTTGTCAATTATGACTATTTGATGATTTAAGAAAAAATATGAAGGATTTTCATAGTTTGACTCGTAGAATTATAAAGTAAGAAAAGAGAATTAAAAGTTTTCTTTAATAGTCATGTGGTAAAGGTTAGAGTAGGAAAAATATTAACTTTTGTATGGCTTCCTACTTGATTGAATTAATTAATGATAAGTTGAGAGGATTATACTAATGTTAGACTTGGTAAATAGAAGATTTCTTGGCCTTAGTAAGAGGTAACTATGTGGAACACTTTAATATTTCAGTTATTTCTCGAATATTTATAATTTTTTATATATTTATTTCAAATTGCATGAGTGTATTTTGAGTACTTTATAACTAAGTAGATGAGAGTGTATAAAAACACTAATGTATTTAGTTGAATAGGAGGCTGCAATATCCTAATATAGTTTGCAACTTTTTAATACTAATTCCATATCTAATGATGGAGGTCAACTTATCTTTAAAGTAGGATATTTATAGACTTGTGGCTATTGTATAAAATAATATTATGGATATTATTGGCGAGAAGTATTATAAATTATATGAGCATGCTATGAGTATAATTTCCTAGAGGACTGTAAGGAAAGTAAGTGTACTATAAATATCGAGTAACCTCAAGGTTCTTACCAAATTATTGGGGGTAAAAATATATGATATTTGGTTATAAGAATAGAATAAGATCCACAATGAGTTTAATATTTTACATAGTTATGACCTCATGTTGACTTAGAGTTTTAAAAAATTAGGGAAGGACCTTGTATCATAGATATTTTTAGACCATAGTATTTTGATTTGGGTTAGTGGTACCCTGTGGATATCCTTCAAGATATTATTATTCAATTGACATTATATTTATTAATTTTTTTATATTGCTATGAGGTTGTTTTATTTATGATATCGTTTTTTTTATTATTCATTGACGAATATTATTTCTATATATAAATATTGTTAGAGCTTATTATTGACAAATAAGCTTCACAGATAGCTTAATANNTTATTTTTGGGGGGGGGGGGTCTTGTGAATTTTTGTCTAATTGGGGGTTTAGGGACCGAATAGTAAAGATTGATCTTTACTTGAAAACTCATGAGTTGTGAATCTCGGGCAGCTCAAAATGGACTTTCTTATTTTTGTTGAGCAAACCGTTTTAAGTAATGGTCTGACTTCCAAACACTGGTTGGTCAATAGTTATATTTTCATGTTACCTGCATCTAATGATTTCCTACTTCTATGCGTTGCATTTTAATTCAATTTTCATTAATTTTTTATTTCATTAGCTTTTCTAGTTTTTTACTTCAGCGGTTTTGTGCTTTTTGCTAGAAACTGTATTATCACGTTAATACATATGTTGTTGTTAAATGATTCAAAATAGAATTTTATAAGCCATGGGTGATTACATACTATTAGGTGCATGAAATTTGATAGTATGGATGATGTCTGGGGTTTTTAGAAGAACTATGGTAAAATAATGGGTTTTGGTGTACAAAAAAATTTTATAAGTCAAAGATTGATGATATTAAAATTTATAGAATATTTATTTGTGCAAAAGAAAGTAAGAGAAGAATAAATAAAAGTTGAAAAAATATATTTAAAAGGTGGAAAACCCGATGTGGATGTGAGGCGATGCTTGAAGTGGTACTTATTAGAGAGACAATACAAGTTATTGTTAAAGCGTTCGTGTCGGAATACAATCACAAATTTGAATCGCGTAAAATTTGAGCTCACATGGCTAACTTATTAAAATAGCTCATGATACTAGATTGAAGCCAAATAAGATATTTGAGCTCACGGTGATAAAGTCGGGTGACAGTGGATCGGTTGGCTATGTAGTAGAAGACCCAAAATCATACATTCATGTCAGGCGGCAGCGACATATGCAATATGGTGAGACAGGGGCTATTTTGACCTATTTTTAAAAACAAAAAATGAAGAATTTCAGATTTTTCTATGAATTGCTGTTAGATTCTGATGACTGTGTGACTAATATCTTTTGGGTTAATGTGGAGATAATATTAGATTGCCAATATTTTAGAGATGTAATCACATTTGATACTACTTATGGGACTAATAAAGGTTTGAGGCCCTTTGGTGTCTTTACTGGGTTTAACCACCATAAGCAGAAGGTGGTGCTTGGTGCTACATTATTGTATAATGAAACAGCTGATTCATTTGTATGATTATTTGAAACTTTTCTACGATATCATAGTGACAAGGTGCCCATCACCACCTTTACTAATCAAGATACTGCTATGGCAAAAGCTCTTAAGTTGGTGATGACTAATTCAAATCTCATATGTTTTTTATAATTGATGAGTCCGATTTTGAGAATGTATGGGCTATCATGGTGTCCAATGAATGAGAGTCTCATGCCCGCACGTGATTAGATGGAATATACATGCTACGTTATAAATGGGTATATTGTTACATGAGAAAAAATTTTTAACTGAGTATTAGAAGTGCACAACTTTCAGAAAATCTAAATAGTGGTCTGAAAACATATTTAAAATACAATATTAATTTGAAAGATTTTTTCCATCATTTTAAACGAGTTGTGAAGAAAAAGCATGAAAGAGAATTGTTTGCGGATTACAAGTCAAGGCAAAAGTTGCCAAATTTAATCATGATGAATTCTCCATTGATGATGCAGTTGGCCATGATTTATACACCAACTATTTTTAAGATGATACAGTATGAGATGGTGGAAGTATCAGCTAGGCGTCTTGTATCACAACAAGACCTCGAATATGTCCTTGTATCCCATGCTTATCCAAGGTATTCAATGAAGGTTATTTTTTAGCATGAGACTGATGTGATTGAATGTGAATGTCGGTTAATGGAGACTAACAGAATCATTTGTGCACATGTTTTTAAGGTTTTCATCATTCACAATTTATATACTGAGTAGGTGGACAAGAATGACAAGATCTTATATACCTACCTCGTGTTCCAATCGTATTGAGTTAGATGATGACTTATAGGCATGGTTAGGAAAGATGATGTCTAAAGTTATGAGGAACTGCTTATTAGTTGGAGGTTATCCTTGGACAAGAAAAGAAATACAGGATAAGGTAGGTGAAATAGATGAGATAGTGCAATATGTTTTAAATTTATACGTTGGTGATGGGACAATTAATGTAAGCATTCTGCAATATTTGCCGATGGAACCATAAAAGGCGTTAAAAATCGTGATAGACGGAGAGCAACCAAACAACCCAAAAGTTATTTAGAAAGACGGAAAGGTAATAAAAGGGATTAGGTTGATGTATTTTCAATTATAAAAATTGTCAAACAAGTTTTCGTGTTACATTTATGTAGTCTAATTCTATTTTTTTCTTAGATAATGATTGGTGCTCCTAATTTTTCGTTGGGTAGCCAACATTAGCCTATTGTACAACTATCGAACCAACACTATCAGTAACCTCACCTGATGTTAGGTCAGGAATATCAACCGTTTGGAATGATTTACATGCAATTGCTACAGGTACCTGGTTCTACATCCTGTCCACCTTGCTATTTTTTAATGAATGTATCACATTACTAGTTTGAATTTACTTGATTGTTTTATAGGAACAACATATGACCGTATCCCAAAGTCCGAGACATGCAGCAGCAGAAGCTTCAGACGGGGATGAAGATGTTGCAGAAGCTTAAAAAATTTAAACCTACCATGGTTCATTTTCATGACCTTGTCTTCACGAATCCATTAAATTCGGAACTTAATGAATAATTTATGATACTTCTTTCTGCAGAACTTATTTTTAGATCAAGAGAGCAGACCCTGGTGCAGAATGTAAGGGAATCTCAAGCATTTTGGGTGCAAAATGGGAAATAATTAGCCAGACTTCACATGCCATTGTTGCTTGTTAGAAGCAATCCCAATTGCTGTTAATTATGGAAAGCCCCGGGCTCTATATCAAAAAAACATTGCACTCCTGGTCTTGGAGAAGTAGCATCCCAACAATACTACTTACTGCCTAATTACTGCCTCTATGAATTGCGAGCATCAACACAGATACTGTTGGCAGACCTTTTCCTAGAAGGCCTTAGAGAACAATTATGGAGGTAATAATTTATACTCTATTTCTATTCACATTTTCCAATGTTTTCTTCTTGGCCATTATTATTGATGGAGCTTATGAATTAATTTGATGTAGGTTATGGGTCTGGTGTGTATATTTCTAGCTTACAATATCACATGCATCTGCAATTTTATGTGCTTATTTTATATCATGATCCAAAAAAACATATGAAAGTTGTTACTCCAAAAGCTTGCACGCCAAGGAATTCTGTCAAGGTATTAAAAAGAAAACAACTATCCTTGGAATATTCTTAGTTTCTTACAATTGTGTACCGCATTTTAATATAATGACTGCTTACTTGTTAAGTTGCTTGTTAATACTGAATATTGCTGGAGTGTCTCAAACTAACAAATCTGAAGCCTCATTCAGATTGTTAAGCAGCCAACCGATGTGAATATTGCTAGAGTGTCCCAAACTAACAAATCTGAAGCCTCGTTCAGATTCACAGCAGCCAACGGATGTGATTATTGCTAGAGTGTGAATATTGCTTGTTAAGTTGCTTGTTAAGCAGCCAACGGATGTGCTTACTGAAGAGCGGGTTTGCTGAATGGACTTCACGATCATAGGCCAAACAGAGTTTTGCAGAATCAGCTCTATAGTATAAAGGAGCTACTGATTCGCCACAGAAATCACAGAGGCGATTTTGGGTCCTTGGATTTTAGTCCTTCTGAGACTCTGGATGGTGTGGAGGGGAATTTTTTATCGGAGAATCAGGCATGTTTCTTTGTTTGCTTAATGGATTTTGATCCCGGAACCAGGTTACAATCTTCGTTTCTGAAAATAGAAGAAGAGGAAGGACATCTATTAGCCACACATTTTCGTTTTGTGACGAAAATGCTGTATCCTAATTTGAAGGGCTACTGGAGAATGCTCATATGCGTATTTTTCTCCATGATAGTATGACTTCTTGTTTGTTAGTATGCTTGCATGGTATACAGAGGATCTGAGGACACATCAATCCTAAAAATAAATGGGAGGCATTTATTCTGAATTTTGCTGCCATTGTATCTGTAAATGTGGTTTTCTGAAAATGTGGCTGTTAGAATCATGATTTGCTGTCCAATATGTTGTGTCATGACTTCCATTTCATCCCTGATATGCTGTCAACTTACTGCCAACTGCCTTCTTGATTTTTCAGGATACAGGAACAAAAAGGAAACCAGACATCAAAAAGGGAAAGGAGCTTCTTGCTTTCTTCCTCAGAAATTTGTTAGTATTAGCCATGTAAATTTATATGAACAGATTTAAATTTGGCAGTATATAGTCATAGAATAGGAGGAACCACAGGTTTTTTTTTTCTTCCATGAGACAAAATCCATATTGTCTCTTAGAATTGGGGAATTAGATAAAATTCTTTCATACACAAGTTAGCCACTTTCATGTAAATTTTTGTATTTCAGCTACACTGTTAGACCATAGACGATCCATCAAAGAAGGATTGGTAAGGAGATCGTGGGGCTAAACAGAATATTATTCCTAGTTCAATTGGTGCAGCTAAAGTATAATATAGATGCTTGTATTATAAGAAGTAATATGCTTTCTGTGACAAGTATCTTTTAATTGGATTAATAGTTTTCTATACTGTAGGAAAAGTTTTGTAGGACGTGGCTTAATGGCTTTTAGAGTTCCAACCAAAGTACAATTATGCCGAGACCTGACACCTCCGGAGAGTCATGGGGGAAGCTATTTATGTTACAAGAGGCCGAAATTGTTTATCTTATTGTCAACTGTGTTCTAGTGCATTGCAAACAGGTTGGATAAATTATACCGATATATAAATTCATATCAATTAATTTTCAGTAGTTTGGTTAAATTATGATTTTAGATTATTTTAATTTTTAGTTTAAATACTTCTCTTTATAAATGTTTTAATGTCATATTCTAATTTTCAGTAGTTTAAATGTTTTAGTTTAAATTATGATTTAAGGCTTTGGCATCTGCATTCTTGTATAGGTACTATACATGCCACACAAATCAAAGTCATAAAATAGAAACAACGGTTTCTCAAATTGCAATACCTCATAATGAAGCTTCCTCAAAATAAAAAATTTTGGAATGAGCATCCATGGGGCTGCAATGACAGCCAAAAATAACAGCAAGATCTACAAGAAGCAAGCACTGGTATAAAAGAAAAGGCAACGACAAAAGAACAATCTGACATAAATATCAAGAGCTGAGGAAATGCCTGATATGGTCTCTGGCCCCAAAACTCAAAAATAAACACCAAGTTCCTGCTTTATCCCAAAGATTTCCCCTTATACTCTCTCTCTCTCTCTCTCTCTCTCTCTCAGTGTGGCAACTTTCAGGAATAGAAAATGTCAATGCACGGGGAGCATTAGCACAGGAAAGGCTAGTCCCTTAGGCAAAGTAATTGATTCCAATTTTCCCACTCTACCCAAAGAAAATGAAAGCATAACAAAATCAGGAATCTCTACATCACCACATACCTGCATGTGGAATCTCTACATCTGTGTGCAGAACCACCAAACATATGGACAGCAACAGAGAAGAATTCATTGTAGAGGATCTTGCAGAGTATTGAGAACAATGCCATTAGCAAGACCACATAACGTCCACCAAAAAGCATCTCCAAAAAGCTGCCAAGTTTCTGCTAGGAGGAGTTGCAGATCAGAATGCATAAGCAGCCAAAATAGAATGGAATTGTAATAATTTGCCTAGATGCTACCCAAAAAGCACAAGAAAAATTATCATTTCCCTTCGCATGTGAAAAGCACGAGATTTTTGCACGTTCCCACTCCGGACAAATATTACATCAGAATTTGTTATTGTCACAATGTCACCACAAAGTACTTCGCTATTGATCCACAGATCAACTATCTATAAAAAAAATGATCTATAACTCAAATAAGATACATTAGTTTCATTTAATTTAATCAGGTTCTATATATAAAGTAATTTACAGAAAAATCACCCTCAAAGTCTTCTTAATAAGAAATTCAACCAATTAACATAGGGTCCAAAAGCACATGTCCCTTGACTGCCAACACAGGACTCCCCACGTGAAGATGGAGTATCATGACTCATGAGGCCTAGGCTGAGAAATAGGAATTGAAGGCTGCACAAATTACTTGGCCCTATCTCATTAGAATCTTAAACCACATAAGCCCATCCTTGTTACAAACTGTAGTAAAATCAGCTTAGTTTGCAATTAACAAGTGTTGTTGATACCCAAAAAAGGGTCATATGCAGCCCCAACACATCGTGAATTCCGATTGGCATAGCAAAATGGTCCATACGGGTAAGAGGCGGGGAAATTTTATTGAAAGAAGAAGAGAAGAGGTAAAGCCCAGGGTAGGGAAGGGCGCAAAAGGCCCCTAACATTTCAATTCCCAACATTTCAAAAGTTATGAAATTTTTCAACAATAAATTTTAAAATAGTTGTAATAAACAATTGAAAAGAAAATCATACCTCATAAGTATGGAGGGCATAATGAAACTACTATCTTACTGTGATAATACGATGACTATAATCATCACGAACTCAGATAGTTTTCACAAACAGAAACTGCATCCGATTATCTTGAAACATTCAGCCTTGCGAGGCCCTTATCACCTCGCAAGTAAAACATTCAACCTCTTGACCTCACCCCAGACATACTTACTCGCTCTGCTAGCACTCACCATCCACTGCCAAAATACCCCACATACACGGCTATACACACACAGCACACAGTTGCACACCCACACACACAGTAGTACACCTTCACACTTACAGCGTTAGATGCCCCCCCGACCCCGCCCAACTAATCCACACTGTACACACTTAAATACACTTACGCACACACAACTATACACCCACATGCACAGCGGCACACCTTCACATTGGTAGCACACCCCTACCGGCAATTCACACAACCACGCATGCATCACAGAATTGAGGGGCGTCCAACAATATGTATATGTCCACTGACAGTACATACACTAATATGTATGTGCCCACATATGTACATACAGTACACATACTAATACCCACAAATATTCACATATTCAATATTAGCATATCATTATAACTATGTATACACCTTGTATACTATGTCCAATAAGACAAATATATTTGTATGAAATCTGAAAATTTCCCCATTCTCATATACCATTATACGTATACTTAGGATCATCCTTATTCTACATTTTCTACTCGGTTCCCAAATCCATCATTTACTGCGATAATAGTCGAAATTTCTACAAAAATTAGGTAAAATAGGAAAATTACTTGTCTGATTTGTGACAACACTATAACAACGTCGGCAGCTTTGAACAGTCACGGTGACACTTTCTTTGGCACTGATTAACGATAGCGACGGTAATAATAACAGTAGCCCGGCCTTACTCTCTCTTCTCTACTACTCGCGTACCCCAAAATGAGAAAATTATGGAATATTTACAGACGACAAAGAAATGGTTAGTCAAGAAATGGGAACAGCCGACGACGGCTGATTAAATGAGAAATAAATAGAAGAAGGGAAGACCAAAATGATGGAAGAAAAGGGTAGACGGAGACAACGGGAGAGGAGAGAGGAGAGGAGATGAAGAAAATGGAAATGACAGTCAAAATGTTTTCCAGTTCAAAATATAGCGTTATTGTGCACTAAAATCATGGCTGTTGAATCTAGAGCAACGGATGGCCATGATTTTATATGATAAAATTTAATTTTAATCGTTTGATTAAATTTTAAATCAGACGTCTGAAATTATAGTAACGATGGCTCACGTTACGCCCTGGACTGCGTCCAACGTCCCCCGGATTCCTACCTTTTCACCCCGTCTCCGCTGTTTTCTTTTTCACCTAGGGGTATCCTCTTATTTGTACCGTAGCCAAAAAAACCGGATGATCGATTTTGCCTCGTCTCCGACTACTGGCGGGTATCCCCGGCCGAACATTGGAAACCTGAAATCATTGTTAATCGGAAAAACTGACCACCATCGTCAAAATCCACCAACGGCCAACCGGACTGAGTCATGAGCATCAAATTCTCTTGGATCTTGGAGTTTCCTTAAAATCCAAGTATACAGAGAGAAAAGGGTAATACTACCAAATTGAAAGCAATCGAACTGTTCTTTCAACAACTATTTCTCCTAGTAACGACCTTCACAGTTCACCACATTCTTCAGATCCATCGTCTTCATCTGAAAAATTTTTGGGGTTTTCGATCACTTTCTTGACGCACTCTAGACCAATCCCAATTCCCAAAAGCCACACAATTTGCTAATGATACCTCCTCCATCTTTCTCGCTATGCCCGTGTCTCAGACCCCCAAACAAAACCCCCTTCTTCCACCGAACCCTCGTACTTCTCATCACCTTCTTAGCCTATGCCTCCTTCCACGCTTCTCGTAAACCCCCAAGCATTGTAAAATCGGTCCTTGGCCCAGCAGTTTCTCAAAATAACACAAACTCTGATGAAGATTCCGCCTCATGGCAAATTGGTTGGCCTCCATTTAATGGATCTCATGGTACCCACAGATTAGGTGAGCTTGATTTAGCATTTTTGTCTTCTTATTCTCTTGGAATGTACTTCTCTGGACACTTGGGGGACAGGATTGATCTTAGGGTGTTTTTGGCGATTGGAATGTTTGGAAGTGGTATTTTCACAATAGCTTTTGGTTTGGGGTATTGGTGGGATGTTCATCAGTTTCTGTATTTCTTTGTGGTTCAGATTGTTTGTGGGTTGTTTCAGTCAATTGGGTGGCCTTGTGTTGTGGCTGTGGTGGGCAATTGGTTTGGGAGAGATAAGAGGGGATTGATAATGGGGATTTGGAATTCTCATGCGTCATTTGGGAACATTTTGGGTTCTATTATTGCTGCTTGGATGCTGGAATTTGGGTGGGGCTGGTCCTTTGCCCTGCCTGGCTTATTTTTGATCTTCATGGGCATTGTGGTTTATGCGTTTCTCGTTGTGAGTCCTGAAGTTGCTGGATTTGAGTCTCCTGAAAGTTGGATTGAAATGAAGAAAGTGGTTTCTGAGAAATTGGAAGCTGAAAATTCAAGTCTCCTTCAATCTAAGGATTCAGATTCCTTGGAAGATTCAGCGCTCCTTCGATCTAAGAACATGAATTCTTCTGATGCAATTGGGTTCCTGGCAGCATGGAGGTTACCGGGTGTGGTGTCTTTTGCATTTTGTCTCTTCTTCTCTAAGCTTGTGGCGTATACATTTCTATATTGGCTGCCATTTTACATAAGGCATACAGGTAAAGATATGCTGTATATGATAAATTTGGTAGGAGTTGTCTTCTTCAATGTGTATAATTTGTGAAAATAGCGGGCAATGAACATTGATGTTGATATTTTTCTAACTGAAGCTGTTGCTGGGGAGCACTTGTCACACAAATCTGCTGGGATGCTATCAACAATTTTTGATGTTGGTGGTGTCACAGGAGGGATTTTAGCAGGGCACATTTCTGACAAGATTGAGGCTCGAGCAGTCACCTCTGTTTTATTCCTGTCATTCTCAATTCCAGCGCTGCTTCTGTATCACGTGTATGGAAGCATTTCTATGTTTATCAACGTGGGGTTGATGTTTCTTTCTGGGTTGCTTGTAAACGGACCTTACTCTCTTATTACAACGGCTGTGGCAACTGATCTTGGTACAAACAGTACAAGTGAGGGGAACTCGCGTGCATTAGCCACTATCACTGCAATTATAGATGGAACTGGTTCCATTGGGGCAGCAATCGGCCCACTTTTGGCTGGTTATATATCTGCTAGAGGATGGAATGGTGTGTTTGCCATGCTTATTATGTCAAATTTTATAGCAGGATTGTTCCTTGTTCGTGTTGTGAAATCTGAGATTGAAGAGAAGACAATTCAGAGAAAGTGGTTCTGGCTAGACAGAACAGTTGTTTGATGCATAGTTACTTGAAAGGCATCGTGCATGCATACCTGTTTGTATCTCATTTGTGCCATGACCCTTGCAGCTACCGACATTGATGGAAACTTTCCTATATCAAAGAGATTATTGACAGAGAAGTTCATTAAGGGCAGTCTTTCCATCTGTCTTCCTTCACATCTCTTTAGAACAGCCCTTAGGCAAGTAGGACAACAGTTCACAATTGGAGACCATAATGCATTTTCTTTTTGTATCCAATTTTGGTGTGGACATTCTTTTTTTTCGTTTTTTTTCTTTATTTTTAGAACATACCTGACTGCTGTTTGCATCATCATATTTGTAGTCAATTACATGATTCTTTATAATTGGAAAGCAAAGGCTTATGTTATTTGCAGAATTCTTTCCTGTGCTGTTTGCATACCACCATTGTAGGATCACTTTAAGCTTTTTGAAGAAAGATTACTCATTAGCCACTTTTGAACAAAATGTTTTCATGTACTATATTGGCCTTGCAACAATTCAACTAGTGCTTTGTGAATGATTATTCAAAGATAGCACTCGCAGCTGGCATTGTCATTATACAACGGTTGCTGCTTCTGCTTTAGCCAAATCAACATGTCATAAGACAGATTATGAATTTGGTTTTCATTGTCATATATCCAATTGCTGCTGCTTTCATTTCCTATTGAGACCGAATCAAGGAAGAAGAAGAAGATTTCAGCTACATACTGTGAAATAAAAAATGACTTCTGACTTTATTTTTGTACAGTTCATTACGTGTGATGAGGACTGATTATTGCAAACCGTGCGACTAAAACAGCAGTTTACTCACCGCTGGTGCTGGGGAAGTGAAAGAAAAAGAAACACGTATGTGATCATGGAACTTCTATGACAAAACTCATCATTACAAAGCTCATTTCACTACCCCCCTGCCGCAGAAGGGGACATCAGTGACGAGGAAATGACAAGCATTCTGAAGAAGTCAAATAATAATTGTGCGTGTGTACACAAACCTATCCAATCGATCAGGTCCTTGTCTTCCATTTGCCTAATACGATGTCAAACTGGTTTTCTCCTTCCAATAGTAGCTTGAGATTTTGAAGCCCCACGGCCAATATCCTCCCTCTGAGTCGTGCCCTTTGAACCACCGTAAATGGCAGCAGTTCCAAGTGAAAACACGCCATAGCAACAGTCAGGTTGTCTGCCGCCCCCTCTGCATCGCTTCCTCCACTACTTCCCCGTAGCACAGCTTCTCATCATTATGCACCCCGAGTCTTCTTTGGGCAAAGTCTATAGCATTTTGGCTAGCGAAGACATCCCATATTCCATCCTTCCCCGATGTTCAGAAACTCCTATTCTTTAACCGGCGTCATCAGTTCAAGTTCAGTCTCGGCGCACAGTGGCCCACCCTTTTGCTCTATTTCCGTTGGTCCTATGTATGTGCCGATCACCTAGAGCCCTGGTTTCATACACATCCTCAATACATCCACCCAAAGGCTCAATCCACAAAGGTCTGTGGCCTTTCAACATATCTAGAGCTATACTGCTCTGGGAAGGCAGACTCCATCATTTGCTACTTGTGAAGATTTGAGCAAAATTACGTCACACTTTTCAACCCACAAAACATGGAGAACACAATTTCGCATTATTACACACCCAAAGTTCAGAAAATGATTGTGCACACACAATTCGTAGATGATAATGCATCTTTTGGAATGCCAAGAAATTGCAGTAGTCAATGGGATTGATATCAGAGCATTTCAAGCATTTAGGTTGGGTTAGTGTCCTGCATTTTTCCTATTTAAAAGCATTTAGGTTACTAAATGGCAAGAAGAAATTTCCCCACCTTAAAAGTGCTTTTAAGAGAAAATCACTAAATATTTCAATGAAATTACTAAATTTTTATATCTCTCTTAATAGAAAATTATACTTCATTTACTTAAATTTTTTTTAGCAGAAAATTTTATAATCAAATTCTTATAAGAATAAAAGAACGAAGGTATTAATCTTAAGAAAAATCTCCCAGGTTGAAGTTTTGATGCCATAAGGTTTAATCTTTATCCAATAGAAGAAAATTGGTTTAGGGGATATGAAATCTCAAGCGTGGCTTAAAAACTTGGATATATTATAAAATAAATAGACAAATTTCTATTTTTCTGTTCTTTATTTATTTACCATAATTATTTTAGTTTTGTATGACTATTATTTAAACAAAGCAAAAATTTAAAAAAAAAAAAAAACTAATTTGGGACAGCATCAATCTCAGCAGAGTGATTCCCCCATCACCCAAGTGAGAAATCACCTAACACAACTTGACCGTTCTATTAAATAGGCCAACAATTCCACAATTTAGAGTACGAATGATTTGCCTAAAATTAATTTGTGAACTGAGAAACAAAGCACATATTTTTGAATTGACGAAAGGGGATTTAAGAGTAGTTAAAATCGCAATGAGCATTGGTTGCCGTCAAAATTGACAACTTACGTGTTGAATAAGTCAGACGGTATAGAAAATAACTAAACATGGTATCTTCATCGTGCATACCTCTGTAATTGTATAGGATATAGAGCCGACGTAACAGTATAATCCATTGTCCATACCTCTGTCCAGACACTTATTAAATTAGACCACTCTCCTGATCCAAGGAGATGAAAAAGTTTAACATATAAGCTTGTTATGTTGTCACGATCTAAGAATACAATATATGCAGGTCAAAATATAAAATCAATAATAATGTTTTCACGAACCATTAAAATCTAACCTGAGCGTGACAGTCATACACATACAGGATCCGATATAATAAAACCCGCACAAGACCTTATCGAATATAAATTCGAACAAACATAGTACATGACCCGCTATCCAAATATCGCAAGGAAGGTATCGAAATATATAACTCCAATATTTTTCATACATATACCAAAGCACTCATCATGTCGTAAATAATAACCATAAAATATTTTCATGATAAAAAATATACCCAGCATAACATCTCCACTCACCAATAGAGATATTTGAGCTAGATTACGTTTGCGCTCCTGCAAGCGTATTCATGCCACTAATTAGAAGGGATAAAATATAAAAACATGAGTTTAGAATTCAGCAAGTATCAGATATATGCAAACAGTACATATAAATCAGAGAAAATGGATCACGCATCACAATCGTGTAAAACATAAAATACAAGGTTGATAAAATCTCTGAAAATCCAAGAGATATCTCGTACTAAATCGTCGTCCGTATCAAATAGTTTCTTTGAAATATAATCATAATAAATAATGATCCGATCAAATATCATAGACGATGTCAAATTATATAATCCGATGTCACAATAGGTCGCAACCGTCACCACATCCGTGTAGGACATATACTATCGTCCGAACCTAAATCTCATAATACAGAAATCGAGAGAAGATCGTCGAAACTAAAACATAAATCAAAATACGTTTCGAATTTATCATATATTTATACGTACGAGACATTTCTATCGCCTAATTGTCAGCCAATCAGTGTATCTCAAAATCATCCTCCATCCAAATACATGTAGAATCATAAAGTATGCACGAAATCAGAGAACTAAAAAAAATAATACAAATTTGAGAAAGGGTTACCCTCATTCGGTAACCACGACTATATCGGCTGCTAATTAAATCAGTAGCTCAAGACTCGGCTACGATTTAGAGCAGTATTTGAAGGTCATTCATGTACTCTATCTCCAATAGATTAGGAACTTGCTTACTATATTTTACTACCCGTGGCTTTGTGTGTAACCTCAAATTTTAGTTATATATTAGGACGTTCGAATATATTATTCCGTTAATTGTTTACGATGATTCTCATTTAAATATACAGTAGAGTAGGTTAACTATTAAACGCCTCAACCTTCCTACCAGCGGAAGTGAAACAATATATCACATAAGTCCCCGTCAGGACTAAATCTTCCCGTCGGGATTAAGTCTTCCCGTCGGGAGCGGTATCAATATCTCATACATCGGATCACATACAACGACCCACCGGGTCTCGGACCTCCATGATCATGTAGTGACCCTATCCCCAGTAGCATGCGTGTGGACTGACACACAGCCTGATTCATGATTTCACAGCATACGGATACACAAATATATATATATATATATATATACCGTCAAGGTGTCCGAAAACCATCCAAATCATAAATACTCATGTAAAACTACCGCATGACCAATAAAATATACATGTATGTATACAATTGATTAATTGGATGGATATAAAAATACATACATGTTAGTAAACCTCCAACATTAGTCAAAATACATTAGAAATTAAATCAGACTAAGAATAAAAATAGTGGATATTTGCCCCGACTTTATACTTCGTAGATCTGAAAAAAAGATATCCCGAAACACTCAATTGGGCCTTGTTGCCGCCGCTGCTCCTTTGTCGTCGCTCCAACACTGCGCCGCCTCGCAGGCAACCGCCACTAGTCTGCGTGGCGTCGACGTCGCTCTCTCTCTCCCGCGTGGCTTCTCCCCTGCACACAGCTCCCACTGAGCCGCACAGCCTCAGCCAACGGCCACCGCAATGTCATCCGCGAGCCACCATCACCGCCGCCTTCCACTACCGCACCGATGTCTTTAACGCCTGATGTCGACATTCACGATGACCTCACCGAGCGCCATAAGCCACCACACACGCCAACCACTGCTACGACACTCGCGACCACGGTCGCAATCCACCTACGCCGTCGCCACCTCT
>JAODPA010083157.1:0-58344 GCA_025585075.1 Nepenthes mirabilis | reverse complement strand
ATTATTATTATATATTACTTTTTCTTTTAATCCCAAATTTAATTTGATACCCAAACGATCGAATGGGTACACTCTAGGCACCGGCCCAACAATTCCAGATATTCTCCCAAAATTTCATATTATTTATTTAATTTTTCTCACGCCCAAATTACCCAAAATTATCGAAAATAATAAATAATTCAAATTTAATCGGATAAAAAATATTTTGGGATTTCAGGATGTTCAATAAACATCACCCGCCCCCATGAGCGGCCAGAGTATTCCTTGGGTTCCCACCGTTATGTACGTGGCAAACCAGAAGGCACCACCCCCTGATGAATATAAGTCCATGGTCCTAATTTCAAGATTTACTCTTTCCTTGAGGGAGGATCCACCACCTTCCATTTACATTCTCCAATCGGGAGATCACATTCCAATCACATATCTCCATCCGAGACATCAAATCCATCATATCGTACTTTGTGAATTTTCCTAGATTTACTTGTACAATTCATATCTTTCTTTTGGACTTATGTCTTTTGACAATAAATTTCATGTGCTTGGACATTAAATATATGGAGGAGAGTGAAATTTCTTACCTCAACATACCATTTCACCATGGAGGTCCTTCGGAGCACAATTCTTTACAATTGGAGCACAATTTCGTATTTCTAGGGCTTACAATGTAGCATGAACATTTTGATATAAATTTCATAACAATTAAATGGAGATAAATCATGCACATTCACACATTCATCATGGGTGAACAATGTCAAGGGACATTTAAAACTCCCGGACACCACGAACGGGTTGAAACGTGTGAGATGGATCGTTTAGCTGACATATATGCATAAATGAGATGTGGTGATTTATATTTTGAGGTCAATTTATCAAAATACGGTGGAAAAAATGGAAAGCCCCAATTTCGCATGGGTTATGGTTTGGCGGAACCCAACCGGACGAATCGGTGAGTAAATTAAGCAATAAACTACACATTTCTCGAACATTAGACATGGGTAACAAGCATTTCATGGTTCGAGTGGGTAACGAGACCAAAATACCCAATAAAAAATGAGTAACAGTTGAAAGAGAATGAGTAGTGAGTATGATAACACTTGCCTCGACGCTTACTATAATCTTTATAACTAGCTCTCGGAGGATTCGGACTCCTCGGCCTTGATCTCCTTCTCTCTCTAGTTCAACGCTCTCTCTCTCCAAAGGTTTTGTTGTATGGGAAATGGGAAAACGTGAAGAAGGTCGCGTATTTAAAGTCGTTGGGCGCTCGAGCGCCAGGTGAGCGGGCAGGGAGCGCGCAGAGGCACGCAGCGAGCGCTGTGCCACTGCCATCTTGCGCTCGAGCTAGGCAGCAGGTGCGGCTCTGCTGGCAGCACTTCAACAATCCGCAGCCCGATTTTCTCTCGGTTTAATTTCTGATACATATACTTTCACGTACAATAAACCTAGTATTAATTATCATTAGATAAATTACCTCCCATTTATCATGTTTTTAGGCCTAGAGCCTCACAGCTACGATCCTATAGGCTTCCGAATCCTTCCATCTTTCAGTCCTACAACCCATCAATTTAGCTAGATCATCCTATCTAGACTAATTAATCAACTGAAAGCCTCAATTAGGGGTTAACAATTATTCAATACATTTAAGGATTAAAACCCCTGAGCTTCATACACTCTATACCTCAGTCATTAATATCTACCTTGGTCCTTAAGTTACTCCACATCCATTAGTATTCATCACAACCCTAAATTACACCACAGCCCTTAGCAACTACCTCGGCCTTAAAAGGGTTAATTGCCACAACCTTTAATCTAATTCTAACTACCCCTTTCTCACCTCTATCCCAATTAAACCTAAGCTTCCACCTTAACATCAATCATCCCTAAGTCATCTCTTTTTTTCTAATACCATTTGTGACGGACCGAGTCATATTCCCCAATGACCTCCGTCAATCATTATACATATAACCTAAATAATAGTGTCTGTACAAATAAATAGACTTAAAACTCATTCTCGTACACAGGATCACAATCGGTCAATCATCAAGTCGGCCAAGATTCTAGGTCGGTCGGCTATAATGCAAAATCCAAAATTGTATGAGATTCCACTAGGAACCAAAATACTTAACCATAAAATTAAGCAGAAGCATATTAGTATTCATTAAATTTCACAGTAGAATCATTATGCATAAGTCTCCAAAATGACCAAAAATACATCAAGTCTATCATATTTTGCTACTTGAATCCAGATCGGCCTTCCTGCCTAATTAGTTCGTTTAGCTCTACTCGTTCTCATCCGGTCTGAATTCTTACTCATTTGAAGGTAAGAAAACAACAATGGGTGAGCCAATGCTCAGTAAGCTACCATAAAAAAATAAGGACTTGTAAATTTTTCATATAAAAATGTACACATATATATATTATGATCTTCTGAAAGACTTTGAAGCCAACTATGTATATGTACAATGCAAAATCATGAAATGATATATGAACATAAACTGGTGAACAAAATCTTATCTTTGGTTATTCTATCTTCTTCTTTAGTTACTTCTTCCACTCACATTAGTCAGAAAACATGTTGAAAATCATGAACAGCTCAAAACTTATTTACCATTTATCATAAATTTTCTTTTTTATCATCTTGAGGAGTCAGGGCTAGTGGGCCCTACAAACTAAGGGAGTTTATAATCAAAAATGGATTGTATTCACTTCACACAATTTGAGGCATTAGTTTGTCTGAAGACAGCATCATCATGAACTCCTCCTTATTTACATCCCGAGTGCAGGATGATTATATATTCTTAACTTTTGTTCGAAGGCTGTGTCATCATGGATTCCTTCTTATTTACATCCCGATGACAGGATAATTATATATTCTTAATTCTTGTCCTCCATCGTAACGCTCCAAGGTGGACTACATATCACTCTATGGATGGAGTCATCCTCAATTACCACTGTAACATCTTAAAGCATACCAGAGAACATTATCTGCTGAATAATCCTTTGTCCAATTTCTTACAAATTTTAACTTAACTTAAGAGATTCTGGTTCTTGTTTTATTTAGCCTTGGTTCATCATTCTTTAAAGGCTGTTTTAACTTTACGTATTCAAATCTTTGATAAAATTCCAGATGAAATATCTTTTTAACAGAATTTTAGGTAAGTTTTCCAGTGAACTTGTATAATTTATAATCATAACATCTATACTTTAATCATGAAAATTTATTCATAAAATCATATGAGGATTAGAAAACTTGCAATGCTTCATAATAAATCCAAATAGGATAGCAAGAAAAGCATCAATAAGAAAAGACGAGGCTTAGGGAACACTTGTCTTAGCTTGCTTTGCTATTTTCTCCCTTATTCTGATCGGTTTGAGGATCACTTAGAAATTCTTATCTCCCTCTTTTTTCCTTCTCATTTCTTTTCTTTGCTTCCGCTCGTAGTACCCTATGTTCGTTCTTCTTTCTTTTCCTCTCTATCTCTACTCCTTCGTGCCCCTTGTTTCTCTAGATTTCTAAAAGAAAGGCAAGTACATTGACTTGGCTATGAGAGGGCTATGATTTCCTCCTTAACCCCGGACCCAGTATTTATAGGCAACGGGGTAGGTGAGAGTACGTAGGGGTAGGTTACCTACTTTAGATATTTTTCTCAAATCATTATCTAGAAAGTTCAAGATCAACCATTCAAATATCTTCTCTAGAAGGTTCCAAATTAATCATAGCAGATCAAAGTAGGTAAGAGCAATTCGCCTACTCCGACCTGGCCACTCCAGCCTTAGATCAAAATTGGTCAATCCGATTAATAATTCTTTCCACATAAATTTACTCTGGTCAACTCTCTTATCCGGCCAACATTCCATTCTTGCCATCAATCTTCTCCAGAAATTCTCTCCAAAAATCTTCTCCGAAAATTCACTCTGAATTTCCTTTTCGAAAATTCTCTCTGGAATTTGTCGTCGGAATTTTTGCCATTAAAGCCGGTTAACTATATGCCAAATCTAGTTGACTATTTATCTCACTACCTGAGCTAATCTCCATTAAGTTGGTCAACTATGTTATCCAGTCAACCTTTCTTTCCTCAGCTGATTTCTCATTAAGGCAGCCAACTATACTTAACCGGTCAACCATCCTAATCGGTCAACGATTTCTTATCAGTCAATCATGTTACCTAGGCTGATTTTCCCATTGAAGTTGAGAGGCTAAGTCCTAGGAACCCAATTCTTACATATACCATCCTTCACAGGACTTTAAAGTTGAGATTTGTAGGTAGCGCTTTAGAATGTATAGGTACAAACACATTCCATTTCTCGATCGGTTATTCCGTTAGCTGGTAAGGCCTACTGGCCCTGGTCTACAGAGTAAAGAAGTCTATGCATATTTTGCAACCTAAAGAAAGAACAAGTAATATGGGGAAGATAAATGAATTTTGAAAATGTATTTGTTCACGTTTCATGTTTATGCATCCTTATTATGCTCTGATTCCCTCCCTTTGCTTTATTTTATGCATATTACTTATTATCATTGATTTTTGTGTCTTGCTGAGCATTTGGTTCACCCTTACTATTTTTCTTCCATCAGATGAGCATGAGCTTATACCTGGTGAGGCGGAGTAGAGAATTAAAAGTCGGCTAAGCATGAAAACTTAGAGGATGATCTTATGGGCGTAGATTTTATGATTTTGTTACTCGTGGAGTACTTTTGTATATTATTTGATGGTTTTCTATATTGATGTATGTGTATATGATGGTGATTTACATGTAGCTTAGTTTCTGTTGTATTTTGATGGATGTATATCTTTTCGCAAGTTTGTACGGTTTGTTCAATACTTAGTGGCATCTTATCTCAGCAAGCGTTGTAACTGGATTTATGATGTCATTGCCCTGTGTTGTTGTGGCTTTTTAGATCCTATGTTGTGATTATTATGTTGAAAAGTATATACTGTATAGATTTTTTACAGGTTGTATCAACTTGACGGTTGCATTACTGCCGAAACTCTATCAGATTCTGGTCAAAAAAGTCGGTTTGTCACACAAGGATTCAGATATCTCATCTGATGGAGTTAGTAAAATAATAAGAGAGTGAAATAAATACTCAATAATACATAATATATATTAATGAACATTTATACTTCATAGTTAAAAATATATCATGATCAGATACAATGACATGAATATGTGCAGGAAAACTTATAAGATACATTTTCAAATTTCTTATCTTATTCCTTCTTCATCTTAACCATCAAAATATGCTTAAATTTTACTTTTCTTTAGGGATCAGGACCATTATGTCTTATCGACTAAATGAGCAGACAATCGAAGCCTGAGTTATGTATATTTTCACACAATCAAAAGTCATATATTCCTATTCAAGACTAAATGTGGGCCATCTACATATAACATTATAGATAGGGACAAATGCTGCTTTTTAACCCATAATTACATAGGTTCGGATATTAATATACCATTATAATATACTAAGGCATGCCATAATATACTACATGTTGAATTTGACATTGGTCTAATATTTAATTTCGAAAAACTCTACACTTGGCTTCATAATTCTTAATTCTCAATCTTTTGGAGAACGAGTTATTATTTCTTAACATAATCGGAGAGTTTTTTGTCGTAATTCTATAATTTATTAATTTAAGTAATTTTCATAAATATGCATAATCATTCTTTGCAACTTGATGCAGCAAAATCAAGTAATAGGTAGTGCAGGAAAATCGATCAATGCATCATTTCAGTTCAAAAAATCACGTTGTACATAATTTCAACACGTGAGCAGAATTTTACATGAAATTTACGTCAAATACATATATATACAATTCTTATAAGCCATCTATTTGATAATGTAAGATATATATATATATTTATAGTCCTATACAAATTAGAGGCATTTAAAGCTCAAAAAACCAGCAAGAATATTAGAAAAATCAGTAGGAGTACAGAATTTTAACATTTATACTGAATTTCAGACCTTAAATGCCAATATATATGCATAATTTAGCTTCTATAAAACTTATATTTGATAAATTAGAACCTGTATAAGTTACAAGACAAAATTAGAGCATGAATTTTAGCAAAATTCAGTAAAAACAAGTGAAAATTAGCAACGTGAGCAAAATTCTACAATATCAGCTTTTACACTTCACAAATAGGGCATTTTCATGATTATCGAGAACATATATTATACATATTTCAAACATGCAAAAAGGTTAGCCACGAAATTAAACATGCAAGATCATAATATCAAAGTTTTAGAACATGTTTGAGGCTTAAGAGTGCAGAATCATCATAAATATTCATGATATATGAACCTTGGCATGAAATTTCATAATATTTTATTACAAAATGACAAAGAATGTGCAAGCATATTTAACATAGCACTATACTTTGAATTTTAAGGCATACATGAGTATTTAAATAAGAAAATACTTCAAGATATTAGCAAAAATCAGCAACAAGTGAAGGAGGAATTTAGAGTACATTTGGCTTGGATTTATTAAAATTCTAGCTTGGACACCTCAAAATCAAGTTTAATGGATTCTTCTCTCTCCTCCTCTCTCTTCTCCTCAACTCTCTTTCTTTTCTCTGAAATTTCTCTACAAAAATGGCTAAAATTTGAGCCATGTGCATATTTATAAGCATCATGCTCGAGTGTGGTTTGGGCATGCATCGGGCGCAAGGTCTTGGGTTTATTGAAATCGAGTGTAGCTCAGGCGTGCATCGAGCGGTCTTTCTTTGCCTGCCGGCCGCTCGAGTGGCTCTCGGGCGAGTTTTGAGGGCACAGTCACTATTTTTTGGGCTTAAACTTACATCAGGCATGCGTCAGGCCTCCTCAGGCTCAAGCACGCGTCAGGTCTCCCTCACGCACAAATTCAAACCCCCTCAAGCACAAGCTCTCCGGTTCAATATTTGACTATTTGACAAAATTTTTTACATTATTTAACATTAATTTTAATTATATTAGTTTAATTAGTCATGTTTAATATAATTTAAAAACTCGAGCCTTACAATCCTCCCCTCCTTACGAAAATTTTGTCCTCAAAATTTTACCTACCTCAGAATTCAACGAATAGGGATATTTCTCCTGGATTTCTTCCTTGCATTCTCAAGCCACTTGCTCGATTAAGAATGATTTCACCACAACACCTAAACTAATGGGATTATCCTGTTTTTCAATACCTGATTGTTTATGTCTAAAATCTAAATTGAAACATCAATATAAGACAAATTCTTAATCATCTACAACAGCTCATCTCAATTACATACTTCTTCAATCATTAATACATGAGAGACATCATGACGATCCGTCAAACTCAGAGGTAAAGCCACTCTATTGGCCATCTCTCTGACTTATTATAAAATCTCAAATGGACTAATAAAGTTTGACTGCAATTTTACCCTAAAGCTAAAAAATGATCATTCACTTTGAACCTCAATTGGATCGGGAAACCTATGGGCCATGGGCCCATACGCTTCTACTGTGCTACTTTAATTGACTATTTGTCTATGGTTGAAACATCATACTAAATCCTAACTTGGTATCCAATTCTTTATGCAAATATTCTTAAAAATTCAATATAAACCTCAAATCATGATCGAAAGCTATCTAATTCAGAATGCTTAGCTACCTTTTAATCTTACAATCATAATTCTTAATTAAATTCCTCCACCTATGTTGTGGCATTTTCAATTTCTTTTTAGAAAATAGATACCTCAAGTTCTCAAGACCTGAATATACTATAAACATTCTATAACAAGCTTTGCAATTGCTATTTTAATTCCTTTATTTTAGACTGGGCCATTCTATGTAGAGTCCTCCAATTTTGGTGCATCCAAATCATACTATTAATAGCAACCTCAATTTTGATTAGAAGGTGATCCATATAAATTCTCTGAAAAGACATTATTGAATTTACACACTATCTGGATATCCCTAATGACTATAAAATGACTCCCACATGCAATCACATATGCCGAGCAAGTTTAGCACTCATTTATTGCGAAATGACTTGCTTAAAAATATAGATTAATCCCATTGTCTCCCTTTCCAAATCCTCCTCAAAACTCAGAAAATTTGCAACCAAAAATACAACACAAAACAGACTTATTGAAACAATCCACTATAGCATGTTCATATTCCAACTAATCTATCCCCAAAAATGGCACCAAATTAGATCTGCTAGCAATTCATATCCATTGGCCCAAGAAAATCCCATAGATATCAATACAACTAATGCAAAATCTATGATCCTCGAATTTACAAATAAACTGAGAAAACACAAATGAAGGTATATACTACGAATCCAAAAATAATAGATGTGTTGAAGTGCCAAAATTTAGAAAATTTACCTTCCACCATGGTTGACGATGCATCTACATCTTGTACCATTTTCGCAAAACCTCAATCCAAAGTGTTAGACTTCTTCGCCGTCCATCCCATAAGATAAAGATAATCCTTGATCATATGGCTGAATTATCCATAATTGAAACAAGCTTCCAAAATTTTATAACACAGCTTCCCTTTGTGTAATTTCCTACAATGTTGGTATATGGTCGTTGCTAATTGCTGGTGCAATATACCCTGAATTTCAGCTATTTTCCTTTTTTTCCTACCGACTTTGGCTTTTTGTAGGACCTTCTTGATCTTGAACTTTGGCTAGAATTTTGACCACCAAGGCTAATTAACTTTCTCTTGAAAAATCTTTCCTTTTCAACCTTTTTTTCACATAGGAGATCTCGAACCAATATATCTTCATAAGCCCTCAATTTCAAAGTGACAAGTTGCCTCTAGATTTCACATTTTAATTCTTGTAAAAATTTTCTTGCCTTCCTTACTTCATCATGCACCAGGCATGGAACATAGCGAGATAACTTTGTGAACTTGGTGTTATATTCTACCACTGTTTCATCCTTCTTTTGCTCCCATAACCATATCAAAAAATATTTATTGATAAAAGCCTACAAGAACATATTCCATGATATCTCTTTATTATAAGGTACCAATTATTAAAACATAATAAACATGAATAACTAAGTTAATATAAATGAATCAAGGTCAAAGGACATGGGAAAAATTAGATTGAAAAGCCTAAAGACCCAAAATTGGCAAAATCGGAAACCAACGTTATAAACCTTAAAATGTTAATTCGTAAATAAGATTTAATTTTTAAATTATGGTAATCATAATTTATTAACTTAATATAATTAAAATTAGGATCAAATGATATTAAATATTAGGTTAGAAGGGTCAAAATAGGTACCGAACAGTACATGTGTGAACCTGGCTTGCTGCATACTTGACCCAAGCCTGACCCGCACCTAAAGGGTGACCGAGGTGCAAATTCTAGAATGTCGTGCCCGAGACACACCCAAGGTGTGCCCGGGGTGCGAATTCCAGATTGTGGCGCCTGAACAGTGCCGATTGTTGCTCAAGGCACCAGCCTATATTTATAAGCTTGCAAATCATTTTTTCGGCCATTTTTCAGATAGAGTAGAGAGAGAAAGTGAAGGAGAAGAGAGAGAAGGGGAAATTGAGGCTCTCGGGTTCATTTCTAATGTGTAACTAGTTGAGGAACTTGTAGATGGGGACGGGGCAAGTGCACCAATATGCTTTCCTTTATCTTGTTGCTTTTTTTATTCTGTTTTTTTGTATATTTTTATTCAAATGTCCATCTAAGCTTGTATTTTAAAATACCCACGTCTTAAGTATACATATATGTTTATTTTGTGTTCAATTTGAAAGTTTTATGTGATATTATGTTTTGTGGAAACCCTAACCCCACACCCTGCCATTTTGCAAGTTTATTTTGGGATTTTTATATGATTTGACTTTAGAAAATTAAAATCCTAATTTCTGAATGTAATTATTTGGTATTTATTTAGATGTATTTTGTACATTCTAAAAATTATGTTGGATGCCTTTTGTGAAGAAATTTGTTATCTGAAAGTCACGAAGTTCTATTTGACTCAACGTGGTAAGGATTTTTTTTATTTTTTTTTCAAACTTTATGTTAATTTGTGCATATATTTGAAGTCATATGAAAATTTAAGCTCACAAGAATATAAAAATATGTATTTGTATATGCAATTATGACCATTGTATATGTACCTAAGAAATATAAAAATTATACAATGTATAAGAAGGGAACTCCACAATTTATTAAGTTTAATGAACCATTCTCCACGGAGTAAGAACTTTGTGTAAGAATATGGTGGACTTTTCCTTAAGAATAAGTAATCATGTAACTGAATCAAGAAACTTTTATATTAGAGGATGATATTCCTTGACATACCTTAGGATATTATAGTGGTAGAGCGATGAATGCTCTTGGGCCATGGGAGATGCTATAGTAGCATATGTTTATGGCCTCGTATATCAGGTTAAAGGTATACCGCTCATCATGGGGTGTTTAAATTATGTGGATAGTGCCTTAGAATTTGTGAAAGTATACACATTCCTTTCCTCGCTCGGCTACTCCATTAGCTGGTAAGGCCTATTAGCATTGGTCCTTAAATATGAATAAAGTTTTACATGTTTTAGAATTTAAAGGAATCAGAAATAAAATGTGAAAAATAAATATATTCCAGAAATACATTGATCATGTTTCATGTTTATGCATCTGTATTATACTCCTATTCTATTCCCTTGATTTATTTTGAGTATATTGTTCATTGTCCTTGATTATATTTGTGCCTTGTTGAGCATTCGGCTCACTTTTTGCTATTTTCTTTCCTACAGATAAATACGAGCTTATATCCGATAAGGTGGAGTAGAGATTTTTAGTTATCTAGGCAGTGGACTTGAAAGATAATTTTGTAGACTCAAATAATGTGGTTTTGTACTTATATAGGGAGGGCTTTTGTACATTTTGATGAGGATATGTGTCGATGTATTTTATATATATTGATGATATACAGATGAGATTAGTTTTTACAGTGTATTAATGATTATATATACTTCCGCAGGTTATCATGATTTGATTTGAGGTGCCTAATGGCCTCTCTATGCATCGACGTTGTATTTGGAGATATGACGTTGGGGTCATGAATGGATTGTGGTGTTTTTTTAGAACCTGTGTATTTGTTAGTATGATATGTATATATTTGTATAGATAAATAGCACAGATATTTATTTAGTTTGATGAACATTGTGCAGGCGAGACCTTATCGGATCCTGATTAGAATATGGTTCGTCACAGTTGGTATCCGAGAAGGAGATGCCTTAAATATGATATGAATCTTATGTGGAAGCTTAGGTTAGAATAAGATAGATTAAATAAGTAAACAAATGTGTAGGATGATTAAATTAGATCAGATAGTTCTAGTTATCCTAGTTTAAATAACTTAGGCTAGAACTAAATTAGGATCGGTATTTATGTTGAATCGCATAGATTGTAATGTTCCAGTTAGTGTCCGAAGTGTGAACTAACCAACATTGTTCTTATTTCAAAAAAAGTATTAACCATGGCACCTAGACGAAGAACTACACGTGGTGATAGCCAACTGCGAGATCGAGAAGTGAAGTATATGAATTTTCTTGGAAGGATGGTGGACATTATGGAGTCTATGGTGTGGTGAAGACCATGATAAACTAAGTACTCACTCGGATTAGGAGTAGAGATGCTTAAATAGCATGGCAAGTGAGATAGATGGGCTGGAATCAGCGACTTGAGGTCAATATAACTTGGAATCAGTTTATGGTGTTTGCGAATCCAAGAATGTTGATTTATGATTAATTTAATAATAATCAAGTGTCTAAATTTTTGGATGACACAGATCCTATAGAAGTTAAAATATGGATCCTGAGAATTGAAATAGTGTTTGTAGTGATCAAATATTTGGGAGAAGATAAGGTATTATTTGCCTCATATAAGTTAGAAGACGAAGCCAGCCATGAGCAGTTGATGAAAAAAGAGTCATGGGTCGGGAGGATAAAAAGATATTGTGGAATATGTTTGTGGATACTTTTATGGATAGATATTTTTTTCGATGAGTTTTTAGGAGTATGTTTCAAATTATGGATAGTTTGGCCACATGAACAAGGATTGTCCTTATCCTATGGGTTGGACAGTGAAGAAGTCTAATGCCTTGGATTAAGGTTTCACGGTGATGGCACAAGGTACAGAGGTGTCATCTATCGTGGTGGTAGGTAAGATTTTTAAATTTTGACATTTCAGTATATGTGTTATTTTAGATTCTGAATCTATATTTTTATTTATATTTCCTAAGTTTATTCCTTTATTCGAGGATCATAGACCTTGTACTAGTTTTATCAAAGTCTATAACATTTTCTTTGGATTGTAGATATGATTTGGTTGGTAAGTCACCATGCTAGTATGAATTATGTTGGTAAGGATATTATACATTGTAATTGATTTGTGAAATTTTGAGTATGAGGCAGAGTTGATTGAGTGGCAATGAAATTAGTATTATTTTACCTACAAGTCATTTCATGAGGATATGTGTCAAGCTTATTTAGCATATGAGACCACATCTAGAAGTCGTCTTGTGGTCATTAAGAATTTTTGGTTTTGTAAGTATTCAAGAATGTTTCTCAGAGGAAAGGGTTAGGCCGGTTTATCTTTCAATAGGTAAGTCGAGGTTGCTGTTAAGGTTGCATTGGGATTGGCACCAATTTTTTAAGATTCTGTGCAGAAGCAAGGAGGCATCGGTTGGATACCCACTGTAGGATGCTTTAGAACCTTTGGCGTGAGTAAGATGAACTGATAAGGTTACATGTGGATGATTGAAAATTTAGGTTGTTTAGGAGATAAATGGTTTGATAAGCGGGTACTGTGAATGAATAGGTGAATTGTTTGATCTTTTTTAAATGCTTGATGTTTTCTAAGATTGATCTGTATCCAGAGTGTTGTCAATTGTGGATAATCGAGAGTTGTGCCATAGCAGCTTTTAGAATCAAGATATAGCTGTTCAAGTTCCAATAATGCCTTTTGGGTTTCTGGTTTTGTTGATATTTTTGTAGATTTTATGGATTGGATCTTTCATCCATATTTAGGACAATTTTTGTAAAAGGTCGTTAGCTGTGTGCTTAATTGAGAAAAGAATGTGAGTTTGGTTGGAGGATGTGTTATGTTGGGCATATGGTTTCTTCGGTAGCACAATTGTGGGTCTGTAGAACATTAAAGCAATGGTTAATTGAAAAAAACTGATTAATGTCGCAAAGGTTTATGATTTTCTTGTGTCTAGCTGAATTTGATAAGTTATCCATTAAGTGTTCCTCGAGGATTGCAGCGTCTGTGGGGCATTTCGCTTGGAAACAATTGGTATTCATCGAAATGAGATATGTGAGGATAGATTTCAAGGAATGAAGGGTAAATTATCGACTATGTAATGTAGGTTGATCTCTAATGGATCATGTGAACTGTAGTAGAATATGATACTTTTATGGAAGATTTAGGATTGTGTTTTCCCGCAACGTGTATGGGTGGTTTTGTGACGACCTAGATTCTAAAACATAGAAAGTCCCAGTCATCGAGTCAAAATAATCAAAGGATCGAGGAAAATTAGATGTTATTCGAAAAATGTAAACCAGCTTTAGAGCATATTTTGAAATCAAAAATTGTCTCCTGAATTTGAAGACCGGAGTGAATTGTGTGAAGAGAGGTCGAAGTGGCCTTGAAGTCCGGAGTGGCTCTTGTGTTGGTGAGGCTAGAGTAGAATTGTGGATGTAAGGAGAAGAAATCCGAAGTTTATGAAAAGGTGATAGACGGCATGAAAAATAAGAAGTTGACCGGATTTGAAGATGTTGACCGAAATTGAGTTGACCGGATTTGAAGATATTGACCGGATTTGAAGAGTTGACCGGATTTGAAGATGTTGACCGGAATTGAAGAGTCGACCGGCAGCATTGGCAATAAATAAGGAGCAGTTGGCCGGAATAAATTAATACAACTAAAGACAAAAGTAAACTTTAGTTAGAATCCAACTAGGCGGCGACCAAATAGAGTAGGTAAACTAATCTAGTTACTCCCACCTACCGTCTGCAAACAAGTGTGGGAGTAAGTAACTTACCCCACCGAACCCCTCCTCTATAAAAAGCCAGCGTCGGTTGGATGAAGTAGTCAGCCAATGCAAGCAGAAAGGAGGGAGCGAACGAGAAACTTCAAAACGGTGATACTGGGCAACTCTTAAGCAAGTGTACCTCGGACGCTACTCTTTTAAATTCATGCTTTAAGAATATTGCAAGTGTAGTCTGTTTTGAAGTTCATGCTTTACTGCACGTGTACTCTTTTTTAAAGTTCCTACTTCCTGCATTAAATATCGACCTTTTGCATTGTAAAATGAACTTGCCCACATGAAAATTAAACTCGGTTTCCTAATGTGAAATAAACTCCGGCTTTTAATGAACTCCGTCCCTGAGGAAAATGAACTTTGGCTTTTAAAAGTACTCCGCCTTTCAATAAAAAGAACTCCGTCCTGTTAATGAAAAGCACTCCGTCCCTTTTAATGAAAAGCACTCCGTCCGAAAGGCACTCCATCCAAAGGGCACTCCGTCCGAAAGGCACTCCATCCAAAAGACACTCCGTCCAAAAAGTACTCCGGCCTCTTTTAAAAAGAACTCCGGCCTTAAAGGGAGATGAACTCCGGCTTTTGAACTCCGCCTTTTGAAAAAGAACTCCAGCTTTTGAAAAAGAACTCTGGCTTTTGTTAAAAAGAACTCCGCCTTTTGAAAAAGAACTCCGGTTTTTTAAAAAGGACTCCGGCTTTTGAGAAAATGAACTCCGACTATAAATGAACTCCGGCTTTGTATTGAAAATGAACTCCAGCTTTGTACTGAGAATGAAACCGGACCCCTTAATGAGAAAAGAGCTCCGGCCCTTCCTTGATAAAAATCTAAACCGGCCCCAAGTATATTTTATGCCATGAAATCGAAACCGGCCTCAAGTGTATTTTGAAATCGGCTTTAAGTATATGATTTTTGAATTAAGTTTTATGATTTGAAATCGGTTTGAAGTATACGATTTTTGAACCAGCCTTAAGATATGTTGTACACAATTTCTGAAGGATAAATTGTGATGTTTTTTACTGAAAATGGCTTTCAGTAAGCAATAAGAAGGAAGTATTTCTACTTCTGCCATTTTGGATCCAGACTGATATGCAGTCAGGTTAGGTTCTCTGGCATGCCTTAGAACGTTACGATAGTAATCGAAGATAACTCTGTCCATAGAGTTATTTATGGTCGCTTCTCCTCGAGGCGTTAAAAATGGAGGGTAGATTCTGTTCTGTTCTGGCCGGCACCCCCTTGGATTTGGGAAAGGATCTCGTGAGGTGGGATCATCAGTTCTGTTCTGTTTATTACCGTTGATTGTGGGGATATGTACACAATCTATCCTCGATTATTCGCCTCCTTCGCCAGTAGGGTCTACTGGTAGGGTCCTTTATTGATAAAGATGAGATTTCTGTAAAATATGGAAGTAAGACTGACTACTGCTTTCTGAAATATGAGTACATTGATTTTGGATTTTCGAAGACCGTTTATATTTTCTAACAGTTCTGGATACGTTTCTGTTATGAATCACTTCCTTATGGTATTTGTAACTTTATGTATAATAGTATCTGTTTTGTTGAGATATGTTTCGCATACATATTTTACTATATATCTGCATGTACCTTGCTAGGCCTCGACTCACTGTTTTATGTTTTTTCCTTACAAATGAAGCTTTAGAGCTTGTGCCTGACAAGTTGGATTGATTAGAGCTTGTCTGAAGGATTATTAAAGACATCGGAAGCTTATTTTGGGAAAATATTATTATAATGACTTGATGGACTTCTATGGTTCAACATTTTGGCTATGTACTCGGAAATAAATATCTTGGAATGAATATGAATGCTTCCGCAAGTGTTAGAATCACTTCCACTATACTTATTATGGTTAAAAGTATATGGGTCCTAGATGGCATTTGTGATCCTGTGTTGCACCCAATTGGTTTAGTTGGGTTTTCAACTGTGTTATGAATGACGGAATCAAAAAAAAATCTGTTCCGTCACAATTGGTATCAGAGAGTTGAGATACCTTAGAAATTGATTGATCGAAAAGCGGAAGCCTAGGAGAGGTTAAGTTGAATCAAAGGATGATTATAATTAGCCATTTGTTCTGACTTAAGGTGTTAGCACTAATTAAGTTTGGGGTAGGTTATGAATGATCTAATAGATAAATAGAGGGGTTTGGTGATTAAGCTAGCCTAATCCCAATGACTTAGGCCTGTACTAAGTTAAGAGTGATGATTTAATCCAATTAGCTAGCTTAAGGCGAAATGTCTTAGAACTAATAGTAGTGGCTCTTAGACGGGAACTACTAATATTAGTGATAGGTTGTGGGGTTGAAAGGAAGATGGTGCATAGAAACTCCTAAATATTGGAATTTGATTTGTATCAATTGGGTTCTTAAATTGATCAGTGTTGATCTATGGCCTAGGTTAATTAATCTTGGTTTAAGGTCAATCGACCGTGGATTGAAGCTAGTAATTCGTTAAGAATGGTTACCTGATCAACCTAGCAAGTGTAAGGATTAGGCCATTGGCTCGAGGTTGGTATGACTGGAGTAAATTTTAGGTGTATCAAGTCTTAGGATGACAATTCATGACTGTTTTGGAAAAATGCTTAAATGTTTGGACTTTTGGGTAGCCTCGGGTTATAATGAGGTTAACAATGTGGATTTTTAGACTTAAGATGGCATTGTGATGACCCCATGTCTGGTAGAAGGAAGATTAGGTTGACTTATCTGTTGACCGATAATTTAAGGTTGTGTCAACATAAGCCGTTACGTAACCCAGCCTCCGATAAGAGTGGGATTAAAGGTCCCGCAACCAAAACTACCTGGATCCCCAAGCAGGGGGTTCCCCATCAGAATAACACCTCCTCCGTTCTCACTAATAGGACCCATTGCAAGAATGATTCTGACTTGGCAGCCTCCTCGGCCCGAGAAATTGATCTTAAGGTCATATCGACTTCAAACTCTTTTAAGGCCTTATAGGAGGAAGATTCAAATGAACCTTTAGACTGCCTGGTTGTAGCTCCAACTGCCCCAACAAGTGGAGTTGGTCCTGCAACTTCTCCCATCCAAGATGTTTCTCCCTCTAAAATGTCGAATATCGAGGCCCAGAACGCACTTCCTTTGATCCATTGCCTTGACAAAGGGGGCTCTCCCAGTAGAGCCTCTGAACCCTCCTCCCCCCCCCCCAAAACCTGAATCAATAAATCCAAATCCCTGTCCTTTTAAGCTCTCTCCTGATCCAGATATTTCTGTTAAACAATGCCCACCTCCCAAACCTGAGTCTTTGAAAGTAGACTCCCCTCGGGCTACATCAAATAAACCTCCCCCACCTGGGAGGCCGATCGTAAGGGTTAAAGCATCTACCAAGAATGGGGAACAAGCTTCCTCTAGGAAAAACAAAAATTCTCGAGGGACCAAAAAATCCCCCCCTCTCCCTCCTTCCATGTTTAGCATAGCCTGCTGGAATGTGAGAGGACTAAATGGGTTTGTAAAAACCCACGAAGTCTATAACCTCATTAGTTCCCACAGATGCTGTATTGCTAGTCTGGTTGAAACCAAAGTCGCGGAGAGGAACTCCCAAAGTGTCTCTGCTAGAATCAGACCTAACTGGTCTTGGATTATGAACTACTCCGCGTCGTCGAACGGTCGCATCTGGGTGGGCTGGGACCCCCTTGTGGTCTCGGTAAACCTCATCGCCTTGGAGGATCAGGTCATTCATACCGAAGTTCTCTTCCGGGAGGAGAAATTTCGTTGCATCCTGTCTTTCATTTACGGCGCCAATTTAGAAAGTCAACGTAGACTCCTTTGGGAAAGCCTTCGGTCGATTTCTAATCTCCCGGGAAATCTCCCTTGGGCAGCTCTGGGTGATTTCAATGCTGTTAGATCCCAGTTTGAGGCTCTGGGGGGGAATCTGGCACAACAAAAGCTCGCGTGATCTTGATAATTGCCTTAGAGACTGTGATCTTGAGGACATATGCCATGAAGGTATGCACTATACATGGAATGATGGTCGTGACTCCCCTCATCGCATATATAGAAAGCTTGATAGAGTTGTCGCCAATGGGAATTGGATTGACCTCTTCCGCAGGGCCAAAGCCCTTTTTCCCCCTGCCAGACTTTCTGACCACTCTCCTTGTATCCTCCTCCCCTCTAGCGAACCTCCCAGAAAACATGGGATGTTCCGTTTCAATAATTTTCTCTCCAAATCCCCTCATTTTCACAATTTGGTTGCCGACGCTTGGAAGGACAATATTGCTGGCACTCCTATGTTCCGACTGGTGTCTCGGCTTAAGAAGGTGAAACTGGCCCTGAAAAAGCTAAATGTTCACGAGGGTGATGTCCATGAGGATGTTATACGTTCGCGGAACAATCTCGAGGTTATCCAGGGCCAGGTTCCGTCCAACGTTGATGGTTATCACAAGGAGCGTAGCTGTAGGGAAGCTTATCGCGCTGCGCTGGCTAAGAAAGTCGACCTTATCAAGCAAAAAGCTAAGATAAGGTGGCTCAAAGAGGGAGACCAATGCAATAAATTCTTCTTCAGGACTGTAAATGGTAACAACAATAAGAATCGTATCTTCTCCCTCCTTGATGACGATGGGAATCCAACCACTGGAGCTGAAAAGGTCCATAATCTGATTGTCAATCATTTCAGTTGGGCTCTTTTGATTGGACGCACGTACGGATTGGTTGACGCTGATCGACTGCGTCCGTTTATCCAACACACAGTGCCTGTTTCCCTTATGGGTCCTCTTATTGATCCGGTGAGTGATGACGAGATTCAAAAGACGGTTTTCTCTATTGGCGACTACCGTGCCCCGAGTCCTGATGGTTTCAGCTCAAAATTTTTTAAGGAATCATGGAAACTGTAGGTTCTTCTGTCTGTGAAGCCATTCGCGATTTCTTCAATCACGGAAGGCTTCTAAAACAAGTGAACACTACGATCATTAGCCTCATCCCAAAAATCAAATCCCCTCATTTGGTCTCTGACTACCGCCCCATATCATGCTGTAATGTCATCTACAAAGTTATCTCGAAGATTATAGCAAATCGGCTAAAGATGACATTACCTTTCCTTGTAGATAAGAGCCAAACGGCCTTTGTGGCCGGTCGCCATATTAGTGACAACATTCTCCTAGCCCAATAAATCCTCCATAAGTATCACCTGAGTCATGATCTGCCTCGTTGCACTATGAAAATTGACCTTATGAAAGCATATGACTCAGTACATTGGGACTTCATTATTTCTATTTTGACCATTATGAATTTCCCGCCTAAAATGGTCGACTGGATTAAGCAATGCATAACTACCCCCTCGTACACTGTCAATATTAATGGGGAAGCGATTGGTTTCTTCAAAGGGGAAAAGGGGCTTCGGCAGGGCGATCCCATATCCCCATACCTTTTTGTCCTGGTTATGGAGGTTTTGAATGGGATTATTAATGCCAAGGCATGTAGGAATGAAAAATTCAAATTTCACTGGAACTGTGAGGCATCTCATACTGTAATGCTCACCTTTGCAGATGACCTTCTCTTATTCTCTCGCGCCGATGCCGACTCAATTCGTATTCTAAAGGACTGCATTGAGGAATTCCATTGGCTCTCTGGCCTTTCGGCGAATGTGAATAAGAGCGAAATATTCATATGCTCTAAAGACCCCTCTCTTCCTCAGATTATTGCCGATATCCTGGGGTTCAAGTTGGGCTCTCTTCCCATTAGATACTTGGGTGTCCCTCTGATTACCACCAGGCTGTCGGTCCACGATTGCAATGCCCTCACTGAGAAAATTACTCGGCGGATTAAATCATGGAAAAATAGGTGGCTCTCATACGGGGGACGGCTGGCACTCGTAGCTTCCATCCTCTCGTCCATCCACCTGTACTGGGCCTCTATTTTCCTTCTCCTCAAATCCATTCTTAATCAGATTGAATCCTTGTTGTGGCGGTTCTTGTGGAACGACTCTACTGAAGGAAAGGCTAATGCAAAGGTTGCATGGGCTGACATCTGCTACCCAAGGAGTGAAGGCGGTTTGGGGCTCAAGAATCTGCAGGCACAAAATAAAGTCCTCATGTGCAAGCTGTTATGGCGTATCTTGACTAAAGACCCCAACTCAGCTTGGTCTTCATGGGTCCATAAGACTAGAATAAAGGATCGATGTATCTAGACCCTAAAAGTCCCTGATTCAGCTCCGTGGAGTTAAAAAAAGATCATGAAACTCCGTCCCTTTATGTGCTCCCACACAATAAAGATCATTGGTGACGGCGTTGATATTTTTATCTGGCATGACCACTGGCTCCCTATGGGCCCGCTCACCAATGTGTGCACGGACCGTATTCGCCTGGTCACGGGGATATTTTGGGACGCAAAGGTAGCTCAAATAATTAAAGACGATCAATGGTCTTGGCCTAATCCTTTTGATCAGGAAGTCTCTCACCTTGCCGAAAATATGCCACATTACCTCCCCAGTTCTGAGCGTAAAGATCCCTTGAGATGGGATGGGACCCCAAATGGCATTTTTTCTACTAAGTCAGCCTACTTTCTTTTTCACCCTCCCAAGCCCAAACTAAGCTGGACAAACTTAGTCTGGGGCCCCTCACACATCCTTGCCCATGCATTTACTCCTTGGCTGGCTATCAGGGGCAGGCTTAACACCACGGATCGGATTCACGGCATCCCTATCCTCCCTAAAACCTGTACTCTTTGTGATTTGGATGACGAAAACCATGAACATCTTTTCTTCTCTTGTACCTTCTCCATTTCTTTATGGAACTCTATCCAAAGGAAAGCTGGTTTTCAATGGCCGTATCCCGATTGGCCCCAAAACATAAACTGGGCTGCTCAACAATGGAAAGGTAAGAATCTTCTTGCCCTTTCCAAACGTCTTTCCCTCGCAGCCACTGTCTATTTCATTTGGCGTGAAAGAAATAATCGAATTTTTGAGAAATCATCCCCTCAGGATGTGACCCAGATTTGCTCTCTGATTATAAATGTTGTTCGAGACAAGTTGAAAGCCTCCTTACCTAGTGAGGGGGGGTTTTCCATTCCGCTTGTTAGGCACTGGAATCTATAAAAAAAAAAATTGTGGTGATCCCTGTTTGGTAGGGTTCTCCCGCTGTTGCCTTGGCCTTTTTCTTTTTCATGGGTCCTTTTCTTGGTCTTTTGTCCTTCTATTGTATTTTTGTTTTTGCACCCCTGTTGCTCTTCTCTCTTTCCGTCCTTCTCTGGTGACCCATTCGGGGGGCTCTTTTTGGATTTTGTTTTGAAAAAAAAAAACCTGGGATTCCACCCTTCTTGATGTAAGCTGTGGTTATCCCCAAAAAAAAAATTAGATCGGTATCTCCTGTTCCTCTTGTGGCTCGATGAGGCTCATCTGATTGGTGGTGGCTATCTATTGCTGCTCATTCTGAAGATGATGAAGCTTGGTGTCCTTGTGACATTGGCCATCTTGCAATTGGAGGAACCGATGCTATATGTCTTAGTTTTGGTTCCTGCTAAAGGCCCTGGCTGTATATTGTGGTTGAATTACTGGCTGTCTGTATTGCACCTGTATAGGGTTGCCGGGATCCTGATGTTCTGGGGTATATTAGTGTGATGCTCAACTGTTGGTCGGTTTGCTGGTGGGTGTGCAATTTTTTTATTGAGATGCAACGGATGGTTGTAAAGCTTGCTGACTGATACCATTATATGGAGTTGAAGATGCTAGCTGATACCATTACAGCCTGAGTTTTTTTTCTTCTCGTTTGAGAACATGGTTGTTGCTTATCGAGTGGTGTTGCTCGCCTGATTTGGGTTTGTTCGAGTGTTGAGTGGTATGTATTGTGTATGGCCGGGTACTTGGAGCTTGCTGCCTGGCAGATCAATATGTTGCTGATTTGGCCATTGGATTTGCTGACTGGTTGGGTTCTGTCACTCTGAACTTAAAGTGGTCGTCTTTAGTGGGGTTGCTCTGGTGAGATGATGCTGCTATGGCTGATCCCTGATTGGATTGGGGAAGTTGCTCTGCTGCTGAGGTCCCATCTGAAGGGGCCTTGGTGATTTGGATTAGCTTTTCCTGTCTGGCGGCCGCCTTGTGTTGGTTCTGGTGTAAAAGAAGATGGATGCTGAATAGTGACGAATGCTGATTTTCCTGGCATATGATGATCTGATCTGCTTGTTAATTTCAGCTGACTATTTCTGGCCTGGCTTGATATTTTTGTCTAGCCATCACTGAACCTGGATGTTTTCTGCTTTGTGGTAATTGTTGCTGATCCTATTGATGTGGCAGTGTGATCGTCCTGATGCATTGATGTACGATGCTTTCTGCTCCTTTTATTAATGTTGGTTGGAGCTTTTTTGGGTGCTGCTTTTTGTTTGGAGCGGTGGATTAGCAATTTGTTGCAGCCAGGGGTTCGGTACTGGTTGATTAACCTTACTACCATCTATTATGTACTGCTACTGGATCTTATAGCTGGCAGAGATCTATTTTAGTTGGAGTTTGTGTGGAGTAATTACATGCGTTGATCTTAATCTGCTGTGGTCTGCGTCTTGATGTGGCTGGGGTGGATTATGTTTTGCTGATATTTGCTGCTTCTTAAGCTGCTCAATCTAGAATGTCATTGCTCCCTACCTGATTAGCTTTGGGTGCCACTTCACTGATGCTCTCCTGGCTTCCTATCTGTCGAGAGCAGGGACTGAGCCAGTATGCTGATGCTGCGTCTGAGCATCTCCATGGAATGCTCGATTGTTGATCGGATGCTGATTATTGTAACAGAGAATATGGAAGCGCTTGATAATCTAACTGCTGCTGATGTTATTCTACCTGGTTAAATTGTATGATCTATTGGCATGCCCGGAAGTCGGGGCAGATGATTATGTGGAATTATGTGGTCTCGCCGACTTGAAATACCAGGCCATGGTCATTGCAGATGGTATATGACAGTTTCCTCTGTTGTTGGATGTGGCCGTCTGTTGGATGGTGTAAGCGAATGGCATTCTACTTCCGATCTGGTTGAGCTTGGGGCTGATTTGATATTCCTGGTGCTGTTTTCATCTTGTCGCCAACAGCTGGCTTATCTGCTCCCTATAGTTGGGTGATTGCCTGGTTTTGCTCACTGCTGTTGTTTTTATCGTTGTATAGTTTAGGTGGGCAGGAACCTTTGTGGATTGTTTTTCTTGGTTTTTTTGTCCTTTTTGATTGGTTCATGATTCTGTTCATGGTTTGCTAATGGTATGTCCTAGCTCGTTGTTCTAACTCCAAGTTGGCAAAACACTTGGAATTAGAACATCGTTTTTATAATTTTTATTTTTTAATTCATTTACTTACCAAAAAAAATTAAGGATGTGTCAAAATCTACGGAAATTGTTGAGAGTTCCATGCAGAACCGTAGAAGCAAAGACTTTGGTATTATTATAAAATATCCCAGGACCTCAAGGTAGATAAGATGGACTGATAGGGTTTATGAATTTCAAAAAAAAATGAGGAATCAGGTTTTGTGGAGAAAATGCCCTGATAGGCTTATAACACTTTGGTGGCGAGACCTTGGGATCTATACAGATTTTAAGTGATAGCTATTGAAAAGACCGATTAATGTCCTGAAAGTGTATTATCTAACTAAAGTTATTAAGTGATCCAACAAGTATTCTTCAAGGATTACAATTCAAGTGAGATGTTTGGCTTAGAGAGATTTGTAATTTTCAGAACAAAAGATAAACACTAGTTTTCGGAGATCGGATAGGGGTAAATGACAATTATGTCATTGGGTTGATCCCTGAGAGTTATTGTGGGATGGAATCCCTTTGAGAAACGATAAGGTTATGTTACTCTCACCACGTGATAGGTGGATACCTTTGATTTAAGTGGAGGAGAAGTCCATGATTAATGTCACCCCAAACGTAAGTCAGAATTAGCAACGAAAGTCTCTGCCTTGAAAACTTATGGCTTCGTCTTGAAGATAATCATTAACTAAAGTTTTAAAAGCCAAGATAGTTGTACCATTAAAAAGGATGATCATATGATATTGTATATAGATAGACGTGTTTCAAGGTTGAGAAAGTGAACCTCGGTGTTCTTCTTTGGGAAAGTAGGCATCAATGTTGGTAATCGATGCTGCGAGTCTTTGGACTTGTATGTCTTTCACGTTTCATGGGGATGTAAAAGCGAAATCGTGAGTGCGTCCGAAAAATTGGGTGATAGGATGCCATGTTCTTAAATTGGGATCTTAAGATTCTGGGTAAAGATTAAAAGTGATGTTGACTCTTCGGGTGATCATTATGACTGTGACTCGGAATGTGGCAGTAGTCTGAGGATTTTGGGGTTGTCTTCATAATATGACTATCCTAGAACTGTTTAAATCAAGGTAGCCCAACATGAACCCATGACTCAGGAATTTAAGAGTAAAGTTAAGGTCCCCGTGATCGAATTCTTTTGAAGCATGGAATGAACTAAAGTGGAAGTTCATTGGATCCATTTGAAGTATCAAATTAAATTGGAGAAATGGCCAGCATTTTGGTAGGTCGCTTTTGAAATTCTGAGGATCGTTATAAGGTCTTTCTTATATCAATGGTTGAGAAAATCAGTAAGTATCTGGATTAAGTCGTCATGAGAGGCTAAGAATTTATTCTGTGATAAGAATTAGGATGATTCAATGCTTGAGGTTTCCTAGAGTAATCCTTGTCTGAGGAAACTACTTCTAGTTAAAAGAATATGTGTGATTATGTGACCATGAGGATCATCAAATTTTGAGGACGAAATTTTTATAAGTGGAGGAGATTGTGACGACCCAGATTCTAAAACATAGAAAGTCCCAGTCATTGAGTCAAAATAATCAAAGGATCGAGAAAAATTGGAGGTTATTCGGAAAATGTAAACCAACTTTAGAGCATATTTTGAAATCAGAAATTGTCTCCTGAATTTGAAGACCGGAGTGAATTGTGTGAAGAGAGGCCGAAGCGGCCTTGAAGTCCAGAGTGGCTCTTGTGTTGGTGAGGCCGGAGTAGAATTGTGGATGCAAGGAGAAGAAATCCAAAGTTTATGAAAAGGTGATAGACGGCATGAATAATAATAAGAAGTTGACCTGATTCGAAGATGTTAACCGGAATTGAGGAGTTAACCAGATATGAAGAGTTGACCGGATTTGAAGATGTTGACCGGAATTGAAGAGTCGACCGGCAGCATTGGCAATAAATAAGGAGCAGTTGGCCGGAATAAATTAATACAACTAAAGACAAAAGTAAACTTTAGTTAGAATCCAATTAGGCGGCGACCAAATAGAGTAGGTAAACTAATCTAATTACTCCCACCTACCATCTGCAAACAAATATTGGAGTAAGTAACTTACCCCACCAAACCCCACCTCTATAAAAAGTCAGCGTCGGTTGGTTGAAGTAGTCAGCTAGTACAAGCAGAAAGGAGGGAGCGAAGGAGAAACTTCAAAACGGTGATACTGGGCAACTCTCAGGCAAGTGTATCTCGGACGCTACTCTTTTAAATTCATGCTTTAAGAATATTACAAGTGTACTCTGTTTTGAAGTTCATGCTTTACTACAAGTGTACTCTGTTTTAAAGTTCCTGCTTCCTGCATTAAATATCGACCTTCTGCATTGTAAAATAAACTTGCCCACATGAAAATTAAACTCGGTTTCCTAATGTGAAATGAACTCCGGCTTTTAATGAACTCCGTCCCTTGAGGAAAGTGAACTTTGGCTTTTAAAAGTACTCCGGCTTTCAGTAAAAAACACTCCATCTTGTTAATGAAAAGCACTCCGTCCCTTTTAATGAAAAGCACTCCGTCCAAAAGGCACTCCATCCAAAGAGCACTCCGTCCAAAAGGCACTCCGTCCAAAAGGCACTCCGTCCAAAGGGCAGTCCGTCCGAAAGGCACCGTCCCTTTTAATGAAAAGCACTCCGTCTAAAAGGCACTCCATCCAAAGGGCACTCCGTCCAAAAAGCACTCCGTCCAAAGGGCACTCCGTCCGAAAGGCACTCCGCCAAAAGACACTCCGTACAAAAAGCACTCCGGCCTCTTTTAAAAAGAACTCCGGCCTTAAAGGGAGATGAACTCCGGCTTTTGAACTCCACCTTTTGAAAAAGAACTCCGATTTTTGAAAATGAACTCTAGCTTTTGCACTCCGGCTTTTGTTAAAAAGAACTCCATCTTTTGAAAAAGAACTCCGATTTTTTAAAAAGGACTCCGGCTTTTGAGAAAATGAACTCCGACTATAAATGAACTCTGACTTTGTATTGAAAATGAACTCCAGCTTTGTACTAAGAATGAAACCGGATCCCTTAATGAGAAAAGAGCTCCGGCCCTTCCTTGATAAAAATTTAAACCGGCCCCAAGTATATTTTATGCCATGAAATCGAAATCGGCCTCAAGTGTATTTTGAAATCGGCTTTAAATATATGATTTTCGAACTAAGTTTTATGATTTGAAGTCAATTTGAAGTATACGATTTTTGAACCGGCCTTAAGATATGCTGTACACAATTTCTGAAGGGTAAATTGTGATGTTTTTGACTGAAAATGGCTTTCAGTAAGCAATAAGAAGGAAGTATTTTTGTTTCTGTCATTTTGGATCCAGACTGATATGCAGTCAGGTTAAGTTCTTCGACATGCCTTAGAACGTTAAGTTGGTAATCGAGAATAACTCAGTCCATGGAGTTATTTATGGTCCGCTTCTCCTCGAGGCGTTAAAATATGGAAGGTAGATTCTATTCTGTTCTGGTCGGCACCCCCTTGAATTAGGGGAAGGATCTCGTGAGGTGGGATCATCAGTTCTGTTTTGTTTATTGCCGTTGATTGTGGGGATATGTACACAATCTATCCTCGATTATTCGCCTCCTTCACCAGTAGGGTCTACTGGTAGGGTCCTTTACTGATAAAGATAAGATTTCTATAAAATATGGAAGTAAGACCGACTTCTACTTTCTGAAATATGAGTACATTGATTTTGAATTTTTGAAGACCATTTATATTTTCTAACAGTTCTTGATACGTTTCTGTTATGAATCACTTCCTTATGGTATTCGTAACTTTATGTATAATAGTATCTATTTTGTTGAGATATGTTCCGCATACATGTTTTACTATATATCTACATGTACCTTGCTGGACCTCGGCTCACTGTTTTATATTTTTTCCCCTACAGATGAAGTTTTAGAGCTTGTGCCTGACAAGTTGGAGTGATTAGAGCTTGTCTGAAGGATTATTAAAGACATCGGAACCTTATTTTGGAGAAATATTATTGTAATGACTTGATAGACTTCTATGGTTAAACATTTTGGCTATGTACTCGAAAATAAATATCTTGGAATGAATATGAATGCTTCCGCAAGTGTTAGAATCACTTCCGCTATACTTATTATGGTTAAAAGTATATGGGTCCTAGATGGCATCTGTGATCCTGTGTTGCACCCAATTGGTTTAGTTGAGTTTTCAATTGTGTTATGAATGACGGAATCAAAAAAAAAATCCGTTCTGTCACAGGTTTCCCTTGGATTGAGTTGGTGGGAAGCCAATGATTAGAATATCTCTAAATCATGAGTCAGCAGTCAGGAGCTTCGCTTTGAAAATTTATAGATGTTGTTTATGGAGATAGTTATTGTTTAATGATTTTAAAGATTCGAGAAGTTATTTCGTGAAGGCAACATGATCATACGATAATGTAAGTGGGTAAATCTACTTAAGAACCATGAAGGTGAATCTCAGTATTTTTCAAGGAAAGCGAATATTATTGCCAATAATTTAATGTCGGGAATCTTTGGATTGGGTATATCTTTGATGCTTCATAGGAGTTGTTGAAGGATGAATTGTGAGCAGGTCCTAATATCTGAGCAAATGGGGTGCTTTGCTTTTGATTTTGGGAGAATGAATTGTATTTGAAGTATTGAAGATATGAAATTATGAGATGAGAAGTCCTTATGGTTTTGTTTCGAGGTTGTTAGGATGGCAAAGATTTTGGGTGCTATTTGAATAATTGTGGATTGGCTAACGAGGATGGCCCATTTATCGCAAATTTGGATGATACGTTCGGATTAAAGAAGTTGGCTCATCGGTATACTAATGAGATGATAAGTTTGCTAATTAGTCAAGTTTGAGGCTTTGGTGGTTACCTGAGGTTGTGCGAAAATTCTTGGGTAATTGCTTCAATTGTATTTCCTAAGCTAATTGTAATATGAGGATTAAGGGCTTTGCCTTAGCTGTATTGATATCTTTGGGATTTTTCTTTAGATTTATGGCTGCTATGTAACCTAAGTGTCCAATATAAATCAATGGATATGAGTTGTAAAAGGATTTTTAGTATCAAATAAATAGTTAATCAGAGTAGCGTAGCAAAAGCGTGTGGACCTATATATATTTTAAGGTTCGGTCTGAGGTTCAAAGTGAATGATCATTTTAATGGCTTAAGATGAATTGAAATAAGAGTTTATTAGTCCTTTGAGATTTTGTATTAAGTCGGAGAGGTGGTCAATAAAATTGGCTTGCTTTCGAATTTTATGGATTATCATAATGTCTCCCATGTATCGATTATTAAGGAAGTATGTGATCAAGTTAAGCCATTGTAAGAGATTAAGAATTCGTCTTATGATAAGGTTTCAATTTAGATTTTAGATAGAAGGAATCACGTAATGAGAATCAGGATAATTTAATTGGTTAAAGTTCTCTGGAAAAAAAAATTATTTAATTAAGGAAGTAACTTGGGAATGCGAAGAAGAAATTTGGAAGAATTATCCCCAATTGTTGAATTTTGAGATTTGTTAAATTTCGATGATGAAAATTCTATAAATGGGGGAGGATTGTAAGGTACCAAGTTTTAAAACATAATAAATATAAGTAATTAAATTAATATAAATGAATCGATGTCAAAGGATATGGGAGAAATTGGATTAAAAAGCCTAAAGACTCGGAATTGATAAAATTGGAAAATAGCGTTGTAAACATTGAAATATTAATTCGTAAATAAGATTTGAATTTTAAATTATAGTAATCACGATTTAATAAGCAAATATAATCAAAATTATGGTTTAAGGATGTGAAATATTGAGTTAGAAGGGTCGAAATGGGTCCCGAACGGTGCGTGCACGAAGCTGGCTTGCTACAAGCCTAACCTAGGTCGAAACCGCGTCTGACCCACACCGAGGTGCGATTTGGGTGCAAATTCCAAAATGCCATGCTCAACACACGCCTGGGGCGTGAATTACAGATTGTGGCACCCGAATAGGGCCCGATTGGCAGTCAAGGTGCCAGTTCGTGTATATAAGTGCGCGAATAGTTTTCTTCAGTCATTTTTTGCTAGAGTAGAGAGAGAGAGAGAGAACGCGAATGAGAAGAGAGAGAAGGGAAAATCGAGGCTCCGAGGTCCGTTTTTGACGTAGAGCTAGTTGAGAAACTTGTAGATCATGACGTGGCAAATGTACCCACATGCTTTTTTTTCTCTTGTTACTCTTTTTGTTCCATTCTCTTCAGATATTTTTATTTAAATACCCGTCTAAACTTGTATTTTAAAACACCTATGTCTTAAGTATGCATATATGTTGATTTTGTATTCGATTTGAAAGTTTTATGTGGTATTTGTATCGCGGAAACCCTAACCCCGCACCCCACCATTTTATCCGTTTATTTTTGGATTTTTGCATGATTTGACTTTAGAAATTTGGAACCCTAACTTGTTAATGTAATTATTTGGTATTTATTCACATGTATTTTCTATATATTATTTTGTATGTTTCGAAAATTATGTTGGATTCCTTTTGTGAAGGGATTTGTTGTCTAAAAGTGACAAAGTTCTATTTAGCTCGATGTCGTAAGAATTTCCTAATTTTTTCCAAATATTATGTTAATTTATACATGTATTTGAAATCATACAAAGATTTAAGTTCACAAGAATATAAAAATATATATCTGTATATACAAGATTATGATAATTTGTATCCGTACCCAAGAAATATGAAAATTATACAATGCCTAAGAAGAGAACTCCACAATTTGTTAAGTTTGATGAACCGTTCTCCAGGAAGAGAGAACCTTGTGTAAAAATATGGTCAACTTTACCTTAAGAATAAGTATTCATGTAACTAGATCAAGGAAATTTTGTACCAGAGGTTGATATTCCCTGACATGCCTTAGAATATTACAGTGGTAGACCGATAAATGCTCTTAGGCCATGGGAGATGCTATGGTGGCATATGTTTATGGCCTCCTATATCGAGTTAAAGGTATACCGCTTATTATGGGGTGTTTGAATTACGTGGGTAATACCTTAGAATGTGTGAAAGTATACACATTCCTTTTCTCGTTCAACTACTCCGTTAGTTGGTAAGGCCTACTAGCCCTGGTCTCTAAATATGAACGAATTTCTACATGTTTTAGAACATAAAGGAATCAGAAATAGAATGTGAAAGATAAATGTGTTCCGAAAATGCATTGATCATGTTTCATGTTTATGTATCTGTATTATGCTCCTATTCCATCCCCTTAATTTATTTTGAGTATATTATTTGTTGTCTTTGATTATATTTATGCCTTATTGACATTAAGCCCACTCTTTACTGTTTTCTTGCCTTCAGATGAGTACGACTTTATACCCGATGAGGTGGAATAGAGATTTTTAGTTGGCCAGGTTGTGAACTTGGAGGATAATTTTGTACAGTCAAATGGTGTGGTTTTGTACTTATATATGGAGGACATTTGTGACGGAACGGATTTTTTTTTTCCTCAGAAGCTTCCGTCAAGACAGGAACATGATTAATGGTACTTAAATATAAGGCAAGACTTCTACAGAAATTTTGGCAGAGTCTTTGTAACAGGATGAAAAACCAAAAATATAACCTATATGATTATCCAGTACAAGTATACAACTATCAATTATCCACAAATCTTCCTACAACAAGCATTCACAGGATCACATGTACCATCCATGGTATAAATTTATAAAAGCATTAAACACACTAACAGTTTAATAATGAGATGCAGTCTAGGACCTGTAAGTAAATCCAGAGTTTAGAGCAGAAGTAAACTAGTATCCTGCAGAAGCATAACTTTTCTTTTACAGTCATACATAGCATATGATTTCATTTTCAAAATCCACATGTTCTAAAACATCAATAACCAAAAGATCAGTATACAAAAATCACATTTCTAGTTAAGCCAAGCTCTTCCAAAATAGCTCCAGTGCTACAGTCCTCAAAAAGTCTTCAAACAACTCCTCTCGGTTTACTCTTTTTCGTCAGGCAGTAACTCTACTGTCTCATCTGGAGGGGGGAAACAAATAAACAGTGAGCCGAGGCCCAGCAAGGTACACGCACATGAGCAGTAAAACGATGATGCAGAACGATCATGTAACTATGCATAAACAGAATGATTAATCAGAATGCAATCCAAGAAATAGAGAAAACAAACCTTGATGGTACTATACTTCAAAATCAGAAATCAGTAATCGGTGTACAGTGTTCAGTAAACAGCAAACATAAATGATACTCGGCAAACGGTAAACAATACTTCAAAATCGGTATTCAGTACGGTAAACGGTAAACAGTACATATCATATCGGTAAACAGTATTTCATATTCGACAATCGGTACTTCATATTCGGTAATCGGTACTTCGTATTTGATAATCAGTACGGTAATTTAACATATCAATAAAACAGTAAACGGTACTTCATAACATATCGGTACAGACCCTGCTAGTATACCCTACTAGTTGAGGGGGCGAATAATCCAGGATAGATTGTGTTCACTCCACACAATCTAAGGCTGGTAACTGTCATATGGGTATCACATCTCACGGGATCGGTACGGTATGCCACCCAAAGGAAGGTCGGTAACGGTAATCCCTCCTGACCGTAATGCCCCGAGGGCAGGGCGGACCACAAATAACTCCATGGACAGAGTTATCCTTGATTACCACCGAAAAGTCTTAAGGCATGTCGGAGAACCTATCCAGACTGTAGTCAATCCCGGGTCCTAAAATAACTGTAACGGAAACCATCTCTTTATCAAGAACCTCTTTTTCGAAATCAGACTTTCACAATACCCTTTTAGAAATTGCTTAAATTTACATGGAAATTTCGTCGGTACATATTTTTGGAAACAAATTATACTGGAAGCTACATTTCAATTTCAATTAACTTTCATATAACAAAAGCTACGGTTAAAACTCAACAAAACCTCTTCATTTTCGTACATAGGGCTTCGCCAAAACCTTCGGACTCAAATCGGTCTATTACATGTACATATTTCATGAAATTAATGTCATGGATGCCATGCATATACATTAAAATATGCAATTTACTCAATCTACATAACATTTTTGAGCTAGGGTTTCATCACATGCTTTTCAAGAGAAATTGAACACCATTTTCATGCTTATTCACGAAATCGGAGCCAAATCTTACAATAAACATGGATAAACATAAAATCTAACAAATTAATCGTAGGAAATATACTTCATGTACTTCAATCATGCAACATCAACATTTTAGAGCATTTTCAACTGTTTTAAAGCATGAGAAATCAGTACAGTGAAAAACGGCGTCCGAAGTACACTTGCCTTGACGTGGGCTTTCACCTTTATAACTGACTCACTGATGGATTTGGACTCCCGGGCTTCGTTCTCTTCCCTTCTCTCACTAGAAACGGCGCTCTCTCTCTCTCCTCAAACCCTAAAATCGTGTTAAATGAAAAGGAGAGAGCTGGGCGCACTTTTATATATCGCGCAGCCACTCGAGCGCCTCTCGAGCGGCAAGGCTTCGGGTCATTTTCGCTCGAGCAGAGCTCGAGCGGCTAGCGGGTGGGGGTGGTTCTGGAATTTTGGCTCGAGCACGGCTCGAGCAGCCATCAGGCGGGCTACATTCTGTTAAATACGCTTGAGCGGCCAGTAGGAGAGCATCAAGCGGCAGTGCTACTGGATTTTCTGCTTGCTACAACCACTCGGGCACGCAGCAGGCACCGTTCGGCTACTTGCTGAACTCAGGCGATTTCCCACTTTTTGCTTTCAACTAACACTTGTTCATCACATGTTTAGCCTCTTAATGATATTAATCATCTTAATTACATCTAGTTATCATGCTTTCGGTTCCGGATCCTCACACTCTCCCCCACTTAAAGAAATTTCATCCTCGAAATTGAGTAAACTACATACCTCAATGAAATAAGTGAGGATACTTGCTTCGGTCTCCTCTTCGCGCTCCCAAGTGGCCTCCTCCTACGAGTGATTTCTCCGCAGCACTTTCACCAAGGAAATGGACTTCGTCCTCAACCTTTGATCCTTTTGGTCCAAAATTTCCAATGGCTCCTCAATGTAGGACAAGTCCATGTCAATAGACAAAGACCCGTAGTCAATCACGTGCGCTGGATCATGAACATATTTCCACAGTATTGATACATGAAATACATCGTGTACGCCCGTAAGATTCGGTGGTAAGGCCAACTTGTTGGCTACCTCACCGACCCTTTCCAGAACCTCAAAAGAGCCAATGAACCGGGGCTTCAACTTTCCCTTTACTCCGAATCGAAATGTGCCCTTAGATGGTGAGACCTTTAGAAACACAAGATCTCCTACCTCGAAACTCAACTCTATCCTTTGCTTGTCCGCATAACTCTTCTGTCGGCTCTGGGCAACCTTCAGATTATCGTGAATCACCTTAATCTTTTCTGTTGTTACTTTCACAATCTCTGGGCCCAAAATCCTTTTGTCTCCGGTCTCCTCCTAATGAATCAGGGACCTACACTTTCTCCCGTATAACGCCTCAAACAGTGCCATGCCGATACTAGCTTGGTAGCTGTTATTGTAAGTGAATTCAGCTACACCAGGTTAGTATCCCACGTTCCTTTCATCTCCAAAACAGAGGCCCTCAACATATCCTCAAGAATCTGAATGGTACGCTCAGATTGGCCATCGGTTTGGGGGTGATATGCAGTACTGAACTTCAACTCTGTCCTCAACTCCTTATGCAAGCTCTCCTAAAACCTCAAGACAAAGCGGGGATCTCTATCAGATACAATGGAGGTAGGAACTCCATGAAGCCTCACAATCTCATTTACATACAATTGAGCCAACTTATCACGCAAATAGGTCGTCCTGATTGCCAAAAAGTGGGCTAATTTCGTCAGCCGATCAACTATAACCCACACAGCGTCATGATTCCTAGGAGTCCTCGGTAAACCCGATACAAAGACAATAGTAATGTCTTCCCATTTCCAGCTCGGGATTGGCATTGGCTGTAACAGACCAGAAGTCTTATTCCTCTCAGCCTTCAGTTGCTGACACACTAGGCATTTCTCCACATGGGCCATAATATCCCTCTTCATGTTTCTCCACCAGAAAGTCTTTTTCAGATCCTGATACATTTTATTCGTTCCCGGGTGGATTGTATACCGAGACCGGTGAGCCTCCTTTAAAATTTTCTCCTTCAGCCCTTTATCATCCGGTACACATAATCGATCTCTAAATCTCAACACACCATCAGCCCGGATGTTAAAATCAACTCGAGACTCCTTTCTTAAATCATTAACAATATCCATGAAAAATGGATCATTCACTTGCTTCTCTTTGACTTCACCAACTACCTCTGGTTGAATCTAGAAGTACGACAGGAGTATCCTATCGCCTTTGGCATAGCGTTGGATATCGCACTGCTTCAAATAATCTAACGTCTCCATGTGCTTGACCTATAGGTGCGCCACATAGCCCGATCGGCGACTCAAAGCATCTGCTACAACGTTGGGCTTTCCTGGCTTGTACTGTATTTCACAATCATAATCATTTAAGAAGCCAAGCCACCTCCTTTGCCTCATGTTAAGTTCCTTTTGTAAGAATAAGTACTTCAAACTCTTATGATCGGAATACACAAGGAACCTCTCGCCATATAGATAATGTCTCCAAATTTTTAATCCAAATACTACAGCAACAAGTTTAAGATCATGGGTAGGATAATTTTTCTCATGCACTTTCAACAGTCTAGACCCATATGCCACAACTTTACCATGCTACATCAACACACACCCTAAACCTACCTTAGAGGCGTCGTAATACACCTCAAAACCTCCTGAACCCTCTGGAATAATCAGCACCGGAGCAGTGGTCAAACGATCCTTTAGTTCCTGGAAGCTCAGATCACACTCTTCTGTCCACACAAACTTAGCATCTTTCTTCAACAACCGAGTCAAAGGCATAGCAATCTGAGAGAAATTCTCTACAAAGCACCTATAATATCCTGCCATACCCAGAAAACTCCTAACCTCAGTCACCGAAGCTGGTCTGCTCCAACTCGTAACAGCCTCTATTTTCTTGGGATCCACAGAAATGCCACCATTAAAAATCATATGTCCCAAAAATATCACCTTCTCGAGCTAGAACTCACACTTACTCAGCTTGGCATACAATTTCTCATCGCGGAGCACCTGAAGTACCTTTCTCAAATGAATTTCGTGCTCCTCATGGTCCTTCGAATAAATCAAGATATCATCAATGAATACCACCACAAATTTATCCAAATACCGCCTGAAAATCCTATTCATCAAATCCATAAAAGCAGCTGGAGTATTTGTAAGGCCAAAAGGCATAACATGAAACTCATAATGGCCATAAGGTGTCCGAAAAGCTGTTTTAGCTAGATCCTCCGGCTTGATCCTCAGTTGGTAATAACCGGACCTCAAATCAATCTTTGAAAACACTCGAGATCCTTGCAACTGATCAAACAAATCATCAATGCGTGATAGAGGATATTTGTTTTTTAATCGTGACCTTATTGAATTCACGATAGTCAACACACAACCGTAAAGATCCATCTTTCTTCCTTACAAACAACACCGGTGCACCCCAAGGAGATACACTCAATCTGATAAAACCCTTATCTAACAGCTCCTGTAACTGCAACTTCAACTCCTTCAATTCAGCCGGAGCCATACAATAGGGGGATTTAGAAACTGGGCTAATACCAGGAACAGTGACAATCTCAAACTCGATTTCCCGGTGTGGAGGCAATCCAAGTAACTCCTATGAAAATACATCCTTAAAGTCACAAACAGTCAGGATATCCTTAGCCGGCATACTATGACTTCCAGTAGTGCAGGCATATGCCAAATAAACTCTACATCCACTTCTCATCAAGTGCTTAGCATGTAGAGCAGAGATCAACATAGGTGCCCCCTTTTTCTTAATGCCTTAAAAGAAAAAGGGCTCCATCTCAGGGATGTTAAAATAAACCTACTTCAGGAAACAGTCAATATTGGCATGATATTTAGCCAGCCAGTCCATTCCTGGGATCATATCAAAATACCCATGTCTAACAATACTAAATCTATAACCAAATGGTTCCCATTTACCTCAATCATACATTCTGGATACATCACATCAGTAATCACAGATGATCTGGTGGGAGTACACACAGATAATTTACAATCCAAGACACATGAGGCAGATATGATACAACATACAAATTGAGGGGAAACGAAGGAATGGATAGACCCCGAGTCAAATAATATGGATGCAGAAACTCCACAAATAGAAAGGGTACCTTCCACAACATTCGGAGAGGCATCCGTATCTTGAACAGTCACTGCGAAGGCCCTTACAGATATAGCAGGTTTCTTTCCTTCTATCCTCAGAGGTAGCAGGCAGTTCCTGAGAATGTGGCCCTACTGCCCACATCTGAAACATGCTCCCGACATCTTGCGACATTCTTGTCCCGGATGTTTCCTTCCACAGAAGGTGCAGTCATCAGTCGACGCTCTAGTACTGGTTACTGACTGAGCCACAATACTCTTTCCTTTGTCAGCCGCCCTTGTCTTCTTGGGTGGTCCAGAAGACCCCGCAGCTGATCCGATACTTACTCCTGCTTGGCTGGCGGTCCTTTTTGCGAAGAATCTCTTTGTCTCCGCCTCATTTTCATAAATCACAGCTCGGTCTAGGATCTTGGCATAAGTTTGAAGCTTTAGAACAGACAATAGCTTTCTAATGTCATCCCATAGCCCTTGCAGGAACTTCTTTGCTTTCCTCTACTCGTTCTCTACATAAAATGGTGCAAAACGAGATAGCTTAGTAAACTTGGCATCATATTCCTTGACGGTATTGCTCTTTTGTCTCAGTCTCATAAACTCTTGCTCCTTCTGATCTCGAAAATTGGATGGGATATACTTCTCCAAAAATGCATCTTCAAACATTTCCCAGGTAATGGCTTCATTGGGCACTCCCATCGCCCTTTTCTGCATATCCCACCAACTATCAGCTTCACCTTCCAACTTGTACGCCGCAAAGGTGACTTTTTCCCTATCGGTACAGCCAAGCACAACATATATCTTCTTCATTCTTTTCAACCACACGTCCACTTTAGTTGGATCTGGCTTTCCTAGGAAGCCTGGTGCTTGTTCAGCTGTGAATCTATCATATGTTGTAGGACCAGGAAGTGCCAAAGCTGGCCCGGGTGCAGGATTTGGGGCCATGTGCTTTTGCTCAACAGATTCCACTACATTGGTCATCCTCTCCAATAGATCAATGTAAGCGGCCTCTCTATCATAATGCGTGCTAATGCCACAGCGGCCATTCCTTCCACCTCTTCTACTAGCCATCCTATAATCAAGGTAAACACAAGACTATAAGGATGATGATTCAATGGAATAAGAAGGAGATATTTAACAACTTTAAGGAATTTCTATCCAAGCTTAAGAATCAATCTCTTAAGGGTCCTAACTATCTTAACTTCCTCTGCTTATTCCTACAGAAATTCTATTTAGAGATTTAATCCTATACTTTCGCTTTTCGATCGATCAATTCCTAAGGCATCTCAACTCTCTGATACCAAATGTGATGGAATGGATTTTTTTTTCCTCAGAAGCTTCCATCAAGACAGGAACATGATTAACGGTACTTAAATATAAAGCAAAACTTCTGTAGAAATTTCGGCAGAGTCTCCTTTGTAACAGGATAAAAAACCCAAAATACAACCTGTATGATTATCCAGTACGAGCATACAACTATCAATTATCCACAAATCTTCCTACAACAAGCATTCACATGATCACATATGCCAACCATGGCATAAATCTATAAAAGCATTAAACACACTAATAGTTTAATAATGAGATACCGTCTAGGACCTGTAAGTAAATCCAGAGTTTAGAGCGGAAGTAAACTAGTATCCTACAGAAGCATAGCTTTTCTTTTACAGTCATACATAGCATATGATTTTATTTTCAAAATCCACATGTTCTAAAACATCAATAACCATAAGATCAGTATACAAAAATCACATTTCTAGTTAAGCCTTTACATCAACAGGCTCTTCCAAAATAGCTCCAATGCTACGGTCCTCAAAAAGTCTTCAAACAACTCCTCTCGGTTTACTCTTTTTCGTCAGGCAGTAACTCTATTGTCTCATCTGGATGAGAAAAAAATAACAAAATAGTGAGTTGAGGTCTAGCAAGGTACATGCACATGAGTAGTAAAAACGATGATACAGAACGGTCATGTAACTATGTATAAACAGAACGATTAATCAAAATGCAATCCAAGAAATAGAGAAAACATACCCTGACGGTACTATACTTTAGAATCAGAAATCAATAATCGGTGTACAGTGTTCAGTAAACAGCAAACATAAATGATACTCCACAAACGGTAAACAATACTTCAAAATCGGTATTCGGTACGATAAACGGTAAATAGTACATATCATATCGGTAAACAGTATTTCATATTCGACAATCGGTACTTCATATTCGGTAATTGGTACGATAATTTGACATATCAGTAAAATAGTAAACGGTACTTCATAACATATCGGTACAGACCCTGCTAGTATACCCTACTAGTTGAGGGGGCGAATAATCCAGGATAGATTGTGTTCACTCCACACAATCCAAGGCCGATAACTGTCATATGGGTATCGCATCTCACGGGATTGGTATGGTATACCACCCGAAGGTAGGCCGGTAATGGTAATCCCTCCTAACCGTAATGCCCCGAGGGCAAGGCGAACCACAAATAACTCCATGGACAGAGTTATCTTTGATTACCACCGAAAAGTCCTAAGGCATGCCTGAGAACCTATCTGGACTGTAGTCAATCTCGGGTCCTAAAATAACTGTAACGAAAACCATCTCTTTATCAAGAACCCCTTTTTCGAAATCAGACTTTCACAATACCCTTTCAGAAATTCCTTAAATTTACATGGAAATTTCGTCGGTACAGGTCGGTACATATTTTCAGAAACAAATTATACAAGAAGCTACATTTCAATGTCAATTAACTTTCATATAACAAAAGCTACGGTTAAAACTCAACAAAACCTCTTCATTTTCGTATGTAGGGCTTCCCCAAAATCTTCGGACTCAAATCGGTCTATTACATGTACATATTTTATGAAATCAATGTCATGGATGCCATGCATATACATTAAAACATGCAATTTACTCAATCTACATAATATTTTTGAGCTAGGGCTTTATCACATGCTTTTCAAGAGAAATTGAACACCATTTTCATGCTCATTCACGAAATTGAAGCCAAATCTTACAATAAACATGGATAAACACAAAATCTAACAAATTAATCGTAGGAAATATACTTCATGTACTTCAATCATGCAACATCAACATTTTAGAGCATTTTCAACTGTTTTAAAGCATGAGAAATCAGTACAGTGAAAAACGGAATCCGAAGTACACTTGCCTTGACGCGGGCTTTCACATTTATAACTGACTCACGGATGGATTTGGACTCCCGAGCTTCGTTCTCTACCCTTCTCTCACTAGAAACGGCGCTCTCTCTCTCTCCTCAAACCCTAAAATCGTGTTAAATGAAAAGGAAAAGTTGGGCGCGCTTTTATATATCGCGCAGCCACTCGAGCGCCTCTCGAGTGGCAGGGCTTCGGGTCATTTCCGCTCAAGCAAAGCTCGAGCGGCTAGCGGGTGGGGGTGGTTCTGGAATTTCGGCTCGAGCGTGGCTTGAGCGGCCATCAGGTGGGCTATATTCTGTTAAATACGCTCGAGCGGCCAGCGGGAGAGCGTCGAGCGGCGGTGCTACTAGATTTTCCACTTGCTGCAGGCGCAGTTCGGCTGCTTGTTGAACTCGGGTGATTTTCCACTTTTTGCTTTCAACTAACACTTGTTCATCACATGCTTAGCCTCTTAATGATATTAATCATTTTAATTATATCTAGTTATCATGCTTTCGGTTCCGGGTCCTCACAACATTTGTATATTTTAATCAGGATATGTATCAATGTATTTTATGTATATTGATGATATACAGATGGGATTAGTTTTTTGTTGTATATTGATAATTATATATACTTTTACAAGTTATTATGATTTGATTTTAGGTACTAGTGGCATTTCTATGCACTGACGTTGTATCTGGAGATATGACGTTATGGTCACGAATAGATTGTGGCATTTTTTTGCCTCCTATGTGTTTGTTAGTGTGATATGTATATATTTATACAAGTGAATAGTACAGGTTTGTATTTAGTTTGGTGAACATTGTGCAGGTGGGACCTTGCTGGATCTGGTATAGAATATGGGTTGTCACATTTATCCTCTAAACCCATGACTAATTTTCTCCTTAACCACCAATTGTCGGCTTTGCTTTCTAACCTGTACATGGAAAATGTTACTTTATCTTTTTCCAGACATTGGATTACCGTAAACACCTTCTCAATTTTCTGGATCAATATTTTAACCTCTATAGGATCCATGTCACCCAAAAGTTCAGGCACTTGCTCATTAGTAAATCGAGCATAATTTGTTGTCCCTGGGTTCAAGGGCACTGGCATTGGCTCCGGGTTATGTTGACCTCGAGTTATCAATTTTACCACCTTTGACATCCATGCCATGTTATTCGAATATTCCTTCTCCTAGTCCGGGAGAGTACAGGGTCCATCATGGCTTCTGTGTCCTACCATCTCTTAGTCCTATCATGAAAATATTAATACTTGGATTAAATCATCACATCTTAGCTAATTAATCGACTCAAAATCTCAACTCAGAATCAATCAAACCTAAATTTGAAACCAAAATCAATCAAATTTAGACCTCAAACCAAAATAAATCAAACTTAGACTGTAAACCAAAATTATTCAGATCAGAACCTTGAACAAAAATTAATCAAAATCAATCCTAAAACTATAAGGTATCTCCTTACAACATCTGTGATATCATTTGTCACATTCTATAACATGATCTCGATACTAATATTTAATCAATATTAATTAACAAAATAACCTTTTAATAATCATCCAACGTGAAATTCATGTCAGTACTTCGACTAAGCTCAATAAAAATAAATAAAGATATACACATGATCCAAATATGTACCACGTTATTGTATGACACCAACATTAACCCAATTAATATGATATCAGAAGTTAAGTAAGGAACATGTATAATATAATAGTTAACATATAATAATCTACAGAAGCAAATAAATATCAGTAAAAGTTGATCGAATAAAACTAAAATCATCAATAACACCAAACCGTAAATATACAATATCCAAATTATAAGATAAAACCACGGCAGATGTTAAACTGATATAATCTACCGTCTAGACTTAAATTTTGCCTAAAATACATTATAATTACATTCTTAATCTATCCGAAATTTAAATTACATCATTTAATACGTTCTAAAGTTCTCTAAAAAATGTAATACTACTTTTGGAAAATCAAAACATAAGCCAATATCATCCAAAGCTATTTAATCAAATAAAAAATACATTAAACCCATTAACCATTGTTTGGATATTTCATCCACCTGCAACCTACTATTTAACATTTAACATATATTATTCTAATACTCTAAAGCTATCTAAAATCAAAACATAGTCAACTACTGTCAAAAACATGATACAACATGTTAAATGTTGTCTAAATTAAAATTAAAGCTAAAACTAGATCATTAACTATATTAACCATTGTTCAGAACTATTATGCAAACATTGAATACTAATTGAGTACTAAACTAAGCTCTTTATACTAGTTCGATTCCTCAATCTTGTTTGCTAGCAAGGATTCGGGTATTTCATATGAAGGAATTAGTAAAACAATAAAAGTGTAAACTAAATACTCAATAATGCATAATATATATCAATAAGCCTGCATACGTTATAGTTAAAAATATATTGGAAGGGATAAAGATCATGATCAGATACAATAACATTAACGTGTGTAGAAAAACTTATATGATGCTTTTTTAGATTTCTTATCTTATTCCTTTCTTCATCTTAACCATGAAAACATACTTAAATCTTATTTTTCTTTAGGAATCAGGGCCAGTATATCTTATCGACTAAATGAGTGAACAATCATAGCCCAAGTTATGCATATTCCCACACAATCAAAGATCTTACACTCCTATTCAAGACCTAGAGGTGAGCCGTCTACATATAACATTATAGACGGGACCAAATGCCGCTTCTTAACCCGCGATTATATAGGTTAAGATATTAATATACTAGTAGAATATACTATGGCATACCATAATATACTACTCGCTAAATTATAAATTTTGTCCAATATTTAACTTAGGAAAACTGTATACTTGGCTTCATAATTCTTAATTCTTAATCTTTTGGAGAACAGGTTATTATTTCATAATATAATTATAGAATTTTTTGTCATAATTCTATAATTTCTTAGCTTAAATAATTTTCTTAAATATGCATAATTATTTTGCAACTTGATGTAGCAAAATTCAATAATAGGAAATGCAGGACAATTGATTAATGCACCATTTTAGTGTAGAAAATCAACTTGTGTATAATTTTTGCACGTGAGTAGGATTCCACATGAAATTTACGTCAAATATATACATATATAGTTCTCTATGAATTGGAAGCATGCAAAGCTCAAAAAACCAACAAGAATATCAAGAAAATCAGTAGGAGTTCAGAATTTCTACGTGTATATTGAATTTTTAGACCTAAAATGCTAATATATATATACATTTTCCAGCTTCCATGTATATTTGATAAATTAGAACCTGTATAAGTTACAACACGAAATTAGAACATAAATTTTAGCAAAATTTAATAGAAACCAGTGAAAAGAAGCAACATGGGCAAAGTTCCATAGTATTAGCTTTTACACTTTACTTGCAGGACATTTTCATGATTATCCAGAACATATATTATACATATTTCAAACATGCAAAAAGGTTAGTTGTGAAATTAAACATGCAAGATTATAATATTAAAGTTTTAGAACATGTTTGAGGCTTAGAGTGTAGAACTAGCAAATATATTCATGGTATATAAACCTTGGCATGAAATTTCATAATATTTTGTTACAAAATGACAAAGAGTATACATGCAAACTTAACATAGCACTATACCTTAAATTTTAGGACATGCATAAGCATTTAAATAAGAAAATACTCTAAGATATCAGCAAAAATTAGTAATAAGTGAAGGAGGAATTTAAATGTACTTGTCTTGAATTGAATTCACTACAATTCTAGCTTGGACACCTCAAAATCGAGTTTAATGCCTTCCTCTCTGTCATATTCTCTTTTATCCTCGACTTTTTCTCTTTCTCTGAAATTTCTTTGTAAAAATGACTGAAATCTGAGTCATGTGTGTATTTATAAAGCCTCACGTTCTAGCGTGGCTTGAGCATGTATCGGGCAGATCGTCTCCACTGGTCGGCAGCTCAAGCAGCTCTCGAGTGTGCTTCGAGCACACGGTCACTGTTTTTTGGGCTCAAGCGCGGATCAGGCACTTGTCAAGCCCCTTAGGCGCAAACACACGATAGGTGTCCCTCGAGCATAGATTCAAACCTCCTTCAAGCACGAGTTATTCGATTCAATATTTGACTATTTGATCTCCATTTTAATTATATTAATTTGATTAGTCATGATTAATATAATTTAAAAATTCAAGCCTTATAGCAATGCAGTGAGTAGATTTGATATCTCTCATTGATATCTTGTTGATGTTATAATATAATAATCATATGACTATAAGCATCCACCACAAATGTTGACCTAAATATCTGTTGGAATACAGAAATTATTTTTGAAAAACTATATACCTTATCTTAGTATCATAAGTTGTATATCTGTTAATACCATTATAGTTTCATATAATATCATCAACTTTAAACATAATCACAAATTAAAGAAAGCAATTCTAGTACTTGACTCAAAAGAATAAAGATTGAAATCTAAGAAAATAATACAAATCTAAGATTTAGACAATAATATGCAAGTCTAAAACTTAAATATAAGGTAGCATGCCAAGAATAGAAACAAACGTTTGAATGGAAGTCTCACGCCATTCAAACAGCAAATAATATAAAATTGCTATTTCGATTATCAAATAGTTAAAAGCTCAAGGATCTCAAAGATAAATGACTTATCCTCAAAATCAATACTCAAACAACATCTATGGAGTTTTACGTAAATAAATTTATAATAATTATGTATTAAAAATTTTTTATCTAATTGGAATTTGATGAAATTGAGAAATTGGACAAAGCTATTCCAATTGTTCTCTAATGTTTGAAAGTGGCATCAAATATCAGGTAGAAAATAGGCAGAAGACTTTGAATTTATAAAATTCTTGAACATACTTGAAGGTTATGTTAATTAAGAAGAACATCTATCAATATTTTTGAATAAAAATAAATATAAACACGGATTTAAACATAATCATGCAATTTCATAATTATTCTCATTTTCATGCCTTGTTCTTCGTTACGTTCTTAGTTTCCAAAACACATGTAGAATTTCACTTACACATATTGATGTAAAATATTACTTACATATTAACATGTATTTTGAATTGACATTTGATATTTGAATATCATGAATGAAACCACAAGAATTATATCACTTTTTGATTATTTGGAAGAATTGAGAAAATCAATCAACACTAGAATATACTTTCTAAAAAGAGATAAAACTTAAATTCTTAAAGCATTTGGACATGAAATTATGAATTTATGCAACATTTACACTTAGATTCATTTTTGAAATAAGAAATTCAAGACTTCCTCAATAAATGTCCAAACCGTGGCACGCAGAAGAAAGAAGAATTGATTTCCAAAGCAAGAACATGAACCCATGAGAAATATATACATATATGTATATAAACTTACACAAGAAGGATATGGCTTACTTGGATGTTAGATTTCCCATTTGTTCAATCTTTAATTGATTTCCACTTTCACTGTTCTTCCATCCTTTTTCTTTCTTTAATTCTCTTCCTTTCTGTTGTTTTCATGTCAAGTATGATAATAATAAATAAGAAGATTATTTATAGAATCATAAAGATTAACAAGCTTTCTAAAATTTCAACCACACATGCCCTAATTATAATTAATTAATATTAAATAAGTAATCACTTTAGTTGCAAACTTGTCCTAATTGAAAATGGTAAAAAAACCAACTTCCATTCCAATTTTGCACCAACGCTCTCACAACAATTATTTGACGTTTGAGAAACAATTTGAACGTGAGGTTAAACGTTACAGCTACCTTGTACAGTAGTCACCAAAATAGGCTGCAATTAATTCTCAAGTCTAGAAATCCTCAATAATCAATGACAACATCAAATGAATCCTTGCTCCATAGAGTTTATCTCAATTCTAAGAATTAGAAATACTAAGGGCATCATATTTGACCAAACCTTTATAGGTATGGTTATTTTCTAACTTTACAAGTGCATAAGGGTTTGGTACAATTTTTCCGATAAGTCGGATATTATATCCACATGGAGTTAATTTTCTATGCAAAATTAATTTTCTAACTATTTTATATATCAAAAATACCAAACAAATTTGATCCATCCCTAGGTCCGGGTTTTGGTGCGGATTAGGGAACCTTTAGATTCCTAGTTGGGTTAGATCGTTAACGGGTCCGATTTTCACATCTCTCAACTTGAGCCCTGTATCCCACAAACTACAAACAAGGGGTTAGAGGACGGCGGTAAGTTATTCCACCGTAAATACTCTGATACTCAAATTAGAAATCTTTCCAAAAGAACGAAAAGATGCATATGTGGATGTAAACGTGATGAGAAAGCAGAAATATGGAAATGAGAGGAGTGTGTGGGATGTAGGAAGGAGGCTTGTACTCCTTTAATGCACCATGAGGGGTGGCTCACTCTTGTCGCCACAAGGAGGCGGTGGTTCAAGAGAAGAGAGCTTGTTCTTTCTCGTCGTTGCTTTTTGTGCTGGATACCAAGATCAGCGCTTTTAATCTTAGGTCACCACTTAGGAAGTTTGTGGAGGTGGAATCAGATCGTCCCATCTCTCCACTGTTAGAGAGAATATTTGTAAGCTCCTTTGAGGAGGTTTTTGGAGCCATGATCTCTGACAAGAGGCTTGTCGAGATTTGTCGGCTGTTGACCACCGGCAATGGCCGGTGGTGCCAGTTGTTGTCTTGTGGAGGTGAAGAGACCATTGTCAGGCGTGGCTAATGCAGGCCTGTTGACTTTACTCAAATTCATTGAGTGGCTACTGGGGCGGTGTATATTGCAACTTGTCAACGTTGACCTTATCCCTTATTGGTTGACATATTTTGAGCCAGCGTCTCCTACACCGGTCACCTGCGATCGTCTCTGCAAAAGCACGCGCTGATTGGCTACGTCTCTGGGGTACCAAGTGGGCCTGGCTCCTGAGTCTCTAAGGACGTCATCGTTGGGCTAGGCCCCTCTACTGATCAAATTTGCCTTCTTGGGCTTCATTAGGTCTAGCCTAATTCTGTGCTGGACCCATCATTAGCCCTTCATACCTGGGGACAGCCCATTGCCGAGGCATTACATGTCAAAGGTGAGTCCAGCTGTTGGCTCGCGTGCCCTTCCCGAGATGCGCTGGCCTTTAGTCCTCAGGGGGGTCACTCCTTTCTCATGCAAATATGCAGCCTTTTAGAGGGGCCGTAGGAATTTTGTAAGGTACAAGTTCCTAAAATATATTAAATTCTAGTAATTAATTAATATAATTAAGTTTAGGATAAGTAAATTTCAAAAAATTGGAGAATTGGTCATGTGTAGGAAAATGCAGGGCCAAGCTTGCTATAGGCTCAAGCCCAGAAGGCGGCGCCAATTCCAATACATGTCGGGCTCGCTATTGGCTCAAGCCCGGATGGTGGCACCAATTCCAATGGCGAGGGTGCCCAATATACGCTTGCCGTGCGCTCAAGTACCAGTTCGATAATTTTGCCATCGACTTACTATTTCACATTTTAAATAGAGAAAAGGGGAGAGAGATTAGCCACAACCGAGCAGAACAATGGAGGAATAAGAGAGAAAAAAAGAAAAGGAAGGGATTCCTTGCCATTTTTGGTTCGATCAGAGTAAGAAAAATAGTAAATTAGATTGAGATAAGTGTACCCTAAGCTTTATTCTTCCTTATTGTTACTTTTTGATATCTCCATTTGGATATTATTACTCTAATACCCTCTTCTTCTAAGATTTACTATAAATATTGCATGTCTTCTGAATTTCTCATGATTTTATGAATATATTTCATATTCAAGTATAAGTATTATGATTTATGGTTCCAATTTCGTTGTTTGGCTTGCGTTTCATGTTCGATTTGTGTCCAAAATGTTTCTTCTAATTCCTAGCTCAAAAATGGAGGTATGAAATTGTTATAAAATTTAAATTGTGAGATAAAAATGTTATTTGATGAATTATTTAAGTTTAATAGACATGTTTATCTGAAATTTATAAAAAAAGTTATATTGTCAAAAAGATACTGAGAACTCTGAGATTATCTAAAGGCTTAGATACTTGAATTTGAAGTAAACCTTAAAGTATGATGATTTGGGGCTAATAAGCAAGAACATGGATACCCTAAGTAAAGTTAAAATTGATAAGAAACTAGACCAAGGTTGTTATTTAGAGGGTAATATTCTTTAGTATACCTTAAGATATTACAGTGGTAGTCAAGAATAACTCTATTCATAGAGTAATATGTGGTCTGCCTTTTCTCGGATTATTATTATGGAAGATAAGAATTTTTGACCATCCTATTCCTAGGGATGTAAATAAGGAGGATAAGAACTTTTGATCATCCTGCCATCGGAATGTAAATAAGGAGAAACCCATGGCCTTGGATTGTGTGGAGTGAACATAATCTATCCTTGAGTATTCGCTCACTTAGTTGGTAGGGCCGACTAGCCCGGATCTCTCTAGGTAATGAAGTTAATTTAAAGAATAAGTGAATTGAGCCTATTTATGGTCTTCAACATGTTTTTCTGACTAAGATAAGTGGAAGAAATAATTAAAGGAAAAGATAAAAGAAACAAAAATAAGATTTTCTCTCTAAGTTCATGTTTATATATCGTTTCATGCTTTTGCCCTATCTATATGCATTTCTAATTCCTAATTCCTTCTATATCTTCCTTTTTATTTATATTTTATATAAAAAATTATATGTCATTATTATAATACTTTATTGAGTAATTGGCTCACTCCTTACTATTTTGTTCACCCTTTTAGATAGTACCAATGAGGCGATACCTAATCAAAAGAGTAAAGGTAGGGGATAGCTAAAGTAAGGTTGTTAGACATTGGAGACTTGGAAGTTTTGAATGTGTTGATGTAATGTGAATGTAAATGATTAATGTTTTGGATAAATGTTGTGCATTAGCTTATGGAATGACATGTTGTATATTATTATAGATTATTGTTTTACTTTCACAGGTTATTTATGGATATAGTTATATTTCAGCAGGTTTGATTTTAGATTTTTATACAGGTTCCTAGATGCCATCTCTATTAGATTCAATATTGTAGTTGTGAGTACTGTGTTAGAGTTATGGATGATATGACATTTAATGTTGATCCTGTGTATGAGTTGTGTATGTGTTGTAGATGTAAGAATATGGATAAAATTTTGAGGTCTATCTGTTGAAATGTCTTATACATGTATTATTTGGGTTTTATGTATAGTTTTTCTCTATATTTAGGAGAGACTCTGCACAATTTTCTATAAAAATTTATGTATTTAATTAATTGTATATTAGTTCAATTTGTTTAAGTATGTTTATTGACGGAAGTTATTAGATAATGGTGATCGTTCCATCACAAGTGGTATCAAAGAAAAAGAGATGCCTTAGGTTTGATTTGAATCTTATGCGAAAGTTTAGGTTAGACTAAGACAAATCAAATAAGTTAATGTAGGCATAAGACAACTAAGTTAGACTTGATAGTTTTAGTTATCTTGATTGACTAACTTAGACTAGAACTAAATTAGGAATAGTGAATAAGTTTGGACGTCTAGCTTATGCGTCCTAGTTAGTGTCTTAAGTGTGATCTAACCTGTGTATTTTATTTTAGAAATAATATTAGCGTTGGCATCTAGATGAGAATCTACTCGTGGCGATAGTTGACCGCGAGATCGAGAGGAAGAAGTTGTTTGGAAGCGCCTTAAGGTTTAAATTTTATCGATGCTGAGTTAAAGTCTGAGTATGTCAACATCAATTCGAGGTCCAAGTAGTCGGTTTCAGTTCAAAGTTTAAGTTTGATTAGCTCTGGATTGAGGTCCTCAAGTTAGTAAATTGCTAAAAAGAGATGTTTGAATATGATGATCAAGTATGATGGATAAGGTGGAATTTATGGCTTGAAGTTAGTATAACTTAGAGTAAATTTTAGTGTGACAAATCCAAAGATGTCGATTTATAATAGATTTAAAAATGATTAAGTGCCTAAACTTCTGGGTAACTCGAATTTTATAAAGGTTGAAATATGGATCTTGAGAATTGAGATTGTATCTGCGATGATCTAATGTTCGGAAGGAGATAAGGTGATGTTGCCTCATGTAAGATAGATGGTGAAGTTAACCTTGGGTGGCTAATGTGAAAAGAGTTATGGGTCTCGAGGATAAAGCAATATCGTATGATATGTTGTGGAAGCTTTATGGATGAATATTTTGTTTCGATAAAATTTTGGGAGCATATCTCAATTGTGGATAGTTCGACCGTGTGATTAGGGATTGTTCATACTCCATGGGTCGGATAGTAAAGAAGTTCAGTGTCTAAGATCGAGGTTTCGCTATGATAGCACAAATATATAGGTGTTGTCTACCGTGGTGGAAGGTAAGATTCTTGAATCTTGATATTTCATTATATGTATTGTTTGGAATTATTAATCTATATTTTGTTTGTGTTTTCTAAGTTTATTTGTTATTCGAGGATCATGGATTTTATACGAGCTACATGGAGGTCTATGACACTTTCTTGGGTCTGTAGATATAATTGGTCAGATTGATCTTACCAGAGTTGTGGTGCAAACCTTGATATGATATTTAAGGATGTTTCTTAAAGGAGAGGGTTCAGTTGATTATTCTGTCAATTAAACATTTGACGCTGTGTCGGGATCAACTCTGATATTTGAGGATTTTTGTGTAGATTCAAGGAAGTATTGGTTTAATGCCCATTATGAATTACTCTAGGACTTCTAGGGTATGTAAGATGACGGATGAAGGTTACATGCGGATGATTAAAACTTGTTTGCCAAGAGATGAATAGTCTGATAAGCCGGTATTAGAAAATGAATAGGTAGTTTATTTGATCTATTGTAAGGGCTTGATATTTCCTAAGGATGATCTGTATCTGTAGTACTGTTAATTATGGATAATTGAGAATTACGTATATGTTAGCTTTTAGAATTAATACATATCCATTACAAGCTTCGATAACGCCATGAGTTTTGTAGGTTCATTGGCATTTTTTTGGAGTTTATAAATTTGATCTTTCAGTCATATTTAGACCAATTTTATGATGACCTCATTGATGAATTCTTAGAATCACAGGGAGTGTGAACTCTATTTGAAGATAGTATCATGGATTAGGGAGGCAATTAGCCGTGTGCTAATTAGGGGAGATTATGAGTTTACTTATGGGAAATGTTAAATTGGGCATATAGCTCTTTCAAGATCATGAGTGTGGTTCTATAGAGATTTGAGCGATGGTCCCGTTGGGAAGGATTGATTGATGTCGCAGAAGTGTACATTTCTCTTGGGTCTAGGTGAATCTGGTAGTATATCTGTTAAGTGTTCATTGAGGACTGTAGCGTCCATAGGGCATTTGACTAGGAAGTAACCGGCATCCATCGGGATGAGATATATGATGATAGTTTTCAAGGAACATAAGGTATTGTTGACCATGTCGTTGGGTTGATCCGAAAGGATCCAATGAATTATAATAGAATGTGATACTTTTGAGGAAGATTTAAGAATTTTCTTTCCCTGTATCACATGTGGGTGGATGCCCTTGGACTAAGTAGGGGAGAGGTCTACGAATCAGAGTCACTCCACCCGTAATCGGAGTTAGTAATTAAGGTCTCCGCTTGGGAACTTATAGGTGTTTCTTGTGTAGTTAGTCATTATTTAATGATTCTAAGAATCTGAATATTTATGCCATAAGGAGCAGATGATCATGTGGCAGTACAAGCAGGTGAAATCTACTTAAGGACTACAATGGGGAGTTTCGGTGTTAGTCGAGAAAAGTCAATCAAGTGATAGCGTAGGTTAGTGAGATTGTCGAAGGATTACACTTATGAAATGTATCATTAGCTAAGAAGAATATTATTACTGGCATTTTGGGTGATGAGTTATAGTTGATGGACTCTTCATGGTTGAGGAAGTTGTCGAAACTATAGGAAGTGAATCGCGGGTGAATCTTGAGTAGCTCCTAATATTTTAGAGAAGGGGATGCTCTGTCTCTGGTTTTTAGAGGGTGAGTCGCCTCCTAAGTAGTGAGGTCATGAAATTATGAGATGATGAGTCCTCATTGTTTTGGTTTTGAGAACGTTAGGGCAGTAAGAGTTATGAGTACTGTTTGGGTAATTGTAGATTTGGCTGACGAGGGTAGCCCATTGGTCATGAATTTAGGTGATGCAACCGGAATGTATAAATTGGCTCGTTGGTATACCAACGAAATGATAAGTTTTGTAAGTATTTGAGTTTGAGGCTATTATGTGATTGCATCTTCTAGGTTAATTGTAATCTACAGATTTTGGGGCTTTTCCTTAGTCGTATCAATATCCTTAGAATTTTTCTTAGATTTATAGCTTCAAAGTATCCTATGTATCTAATATGAATCAATAAATATGAGTTGCAAGAGGATTCTCAGTATCCTAATAAATGAATAATCAGAGTAACATAGAAGAAGCATATGGGCCCTTGGCTCGCAAGTTCCCAAATGGGATTAAGTTTCCAAGTGAATAACCATCCCTGAGGTTTAGGATGAATTGAAGAGTCTATTTTTCCGTCTAAGATTTTATATTAAGCAGAAGAGATAGTCAATAAGTGGGCTTCTCTTCGTAATTGGGAGGATTATCATGATGTTTCTCATGTACCGATGATTAAGGAAGTAGGCTTGTGATTCGGTTTAACCATTGTGTGAGATTAGGAATTCGTCTTATGTTAAGATCTCAATCTCGAATTAAATAAGAAACATTAGGTATTAAGAATCAGGGTAATTCAAATGGTTAAGGTTCTTTGGGAATGATCTTCTTATCAAGGATGTGTCTTGGGAACGCAATAAAGAAATCTAGAGAGATTACCCCCTATTGTTGAGATTTTGAGGTTCGTTAAATTTTGAGGATGAAATTTTATAAGTGGGAGAGGATTGTAAGGTACGGGTTCCTAAAACATAGTAAATTTTAGTAATTAATTAATGCAATTAAATTTGGGATAAGTAAATTTAGAAAAATTAGAGAATTGGTTATAGTGCAGGAAAATGCAAGGTCGAGCTCACTATAGGCTCGAGCACAGAAGGCGGCGCCAATTCCAGTAGGTGCCGAGCTCGCTGTTGGATTGAGCCCAGATGGTGGCATCAATTCTAGTGGCGAGGGCACCCGATGCACCCTTGTTGTGCGCTCGAGTGCCTAATGCTCGCCTGCCTGAAGTTCAAGTGCCAGTTCAATAATTTTGCCATCAACTTATTGTTTTGCATTTAAAATAGGGGAAAGGGGAGGGAGGTTAGCTACGACCAAGCAGAGTAGCGAAGGGAGAAGAGAGGAAAAGAGAAAGGGAAGGGATTTTTTGCCATTTTCAATCTGATTAAAGTAAGAAAAATAGTAAATCAGGTTGAAGCAAGTGTACCCTAAGCTTTATTATTTCTTATTATTACTTTTTGATATCTCCATTTGAGTATTATTACTCTAATACCCTCCTCCTCTAAGATTTGCTATAAATATTGCATATCTTCTAAATTTTTCATGATTTTATGGATAGATTTCATGTTTAAGTATAAATATTATGATTTATGTTATCTATAATATAGATATCGGCCAAATATAAAACCTGTATAATAATCTAGAATATCAAATACACAACCTCAACAATATCAAAAATCCATCAATATCAAACCCTAATATCAAGACAACTCAATAATCCAACACAAAATCCTAAAAACTGTCGCGCTCATTCCGTGGCTCCAACATTATGTATCCGGACACAACATCAAATACAGAACGATGTCACTAGGTGCCTGAAATAAACCATAAAAATCTACGAAAGTATAAACATTCATCGATATAGTGGAAACTACACTATGAATATATCATTATCATCAACATCATCATATGTATACATTCGTGAATAAAATCTAATAGAAATACAGAATAATCTCATCATAATGCATAAGACTGCAAAGTTAAGCCCATAAGGTCATCTTCATCGTCTTTAAGCCTAGGCAACTCAAATCCTTTACCTTACCTCAGTTGGTGCAACTCATACTCATCCGGAAGGAGAAAAATAGCAATAGTGAGTTAAAAGTTTAGCAAGGCACATATATAAATCAAAGGATAAATAATTTTCATATTCAAAACATAATAAGGCATATATAAAGGAACAGGGATGCACGTAAGATTGTAAAACATAATTCAAAAAGGAATACTTTCATCATTCGTTCTAGATTTTTTTTAGTTCATTTCCTTTATCTTATCTTAGTCATCAAATTTGTTAGAGACATTTGTCTAATGGTATATTCCGTGACCATATGTCCTATTGTATCGATATCGGGTTATGGGGAGTTGTGTTACAGTATCAATATATATCCGTTCTGTCCGTTCCGTCCTCCAGTCGCTCGAGCCCATTCGACGCCTCCACGTCATCTGTGCGCCCGCTACCCGCTCGAGCTCAAAATCCAGAATGGTCGGCGCTCGCTACCCGCTCGAGCTCAAAATCTAAATGGTCTCCGCTCGCTGTGTGCTCGATACCCGCTCGAGCCCATAATCCAGAATGGTCCCCGCTCGCTATGCGCCCGCCGCGCACTCAAGCTGCGCTCGAGCACCGTTGTAACGGGCAAGTTTTTAAATGCAAATTTTGAGTCGTCTATAAATACTCGGTTTATGTTTTTGGAATCCTAAGGACTCTTGACAGATTACTTTCGTGCTCCACTTGAGAAGAAAGTTATTTATACTTCATTGATATTGCTTCTCTTGAGAAAACTAAAAGCTACAACCTTGAGCCTCATGTTCTAAATAGTTTTCTCTACATTTTTCTCTTTGCCTTTTAAACACTTCAATCTTTCTACCTTCGTTGGAGACGTCGGTGAGTTGAAGAAGGAGACTAGATTGTGTTTGGCAATTCAAGTGGCTAGAGAGGGAAGATTGACGTAAAGATCGAAAGTTATCCAATTTTGTTGCCGCGGGCAAATCCAAAGAGTTCCTTAGTAGGGATCATGAGACGGGAGTAAGTCAGCTAGGTTAGCACGTTGTTACCACCCGGTCTGTAAGTTGATTTTCATAGTGTATTGCTTCCCTGGCAGTTGAAGCCCGGAGGATTTTTCTCGATTACCGTGGTTATCAAGTTTTCCCTTCGTTACCAAAAATCATATCTTTTTTCTATTATTTATACTTAGTTATATTTTTCATGCTTGTCCTTATCTCTAACATCTAGAAATAAATATTCTTTACATGTATTGAATATTCAATTTCTACTACTTCCGCTATTTTATCGAGGTCAAAACTTGATTGTAAAATCTTGGACAAAAAGTCCTTTTTCAAAATTATACCAAAGATTTATTTAGTTTGGGGGGCTAGGGGTCAATAGGCCTTACTAATAAAGAAACAGTCTATTGTAACCTTGATTGTGTTTACTCCTACACAATCAGGAGCCATCCCCTTCTATTCATGACCCAGAGGTAGGCAGTCTACATGCAATTCCTATAAACAGGGCCAATCAGCTACAAAGCGGACCAAAATAGACAATGATCGTCCCCTATAATATACTAAGGCATGTCAAAGAATATCACCCACTAAAAGACGCGGTCAGGATATACAGTTAGAGTAATCTTTGAGTTTTCACTGTAATATTTTGGCATACTAAAGTTTATTATCCATAATCCTTAGTCCAAGTTCGTAGTTCATTATTTCATTAGGAAATTCTGTTCTTAAACACAAAGTCCTTTATTCTCACTTCGCTAGAGAATGTTTCATAAGCCAATTAGATCATTGTTCTAGAGAATAGTTTATAAGTCCATCACTTATCATAGAATTCCCTCCATCATCAGATTTTCTTTTCATAGGCATATTTCGTTACAAATTTTCATATTTCTTCATGAGTTTAGTTTTCTTATGATCATAGTCTATGCGTAATTCTTCTTTGGAGCTTGGGGGATTAAGAATTTATTCTCATTTTATGCCAAATGGAATTATATGACTTCCAGTCGATAATCCTTTCATAATGGATTCAGAACGTGATTTTCAGAACATATTCAATTAACATTTTCATAATAAATACGTAATTGTTCATAAGGTTTGGAATAAGAAAAGAACTCTTATCACCACAAGCCGAACGTAACTTTAGAGGTTCCATACATCAAATACCTTCCAAAGAGAATGCTATATAACTTTCGAAACTAAGATAATGCACAAATTATAATTAATTCGGATAAAGCCCAAATGGAGGACGAGTTTGGGTTTTGGTGAGTATAAAATCCTACGAAATTACAAATTCAGTCATCCAATTAATAAATTAACATATTCATAGTGCGGATAATAATATCCTAAAGCTGATTTATGTATATATCCCAATTTAATTGGTAAACTCCTTTGGGTCGCAGGTTTAGGATTTCATGTACGAAAATGGGTCAAAACTACTAAATTGGGTATAAAATTTATATATTTGCTTACCCAAGTCATGAGTAACAATTATCTGGGGCCAAATCACATATAAAACCCAAAATAAACAATGAAACGGGTCTGGGCACGAGTTAGGGTTCCGGTTTGCCAAAATTCACCTAAATCTTACAAATCGGACACGAAATCGAAATATTTTCATGTTAGGATCGTGGAAATTCCAAAATATAAACATATTCAGGTATCGTGACGATAATACCCATAGAAAATAGAACAAAAGTATAAGAAAATAAAAGAAAAAAGTATGAGTACACTTACCTCGACCGGATATATCAATTCTCTAACTGGCTCGAGCTCAAAATCGAACTCTGGGAGCTTCGTTCTCCACCTTCTCTCTCTTCTCCCTCCCTCTCTTTCTGTGGAGAAAAGTTGCCAAATACCTGAAAGAAACCCTCTCGGGTTTTAAAATCTCGGGCTGGTGCGGCACCTGTGGAAACGGCACGGCCACCGCGCTCAAGCGCTTGACAAGCGGCTGATCGGCTCCGCTTCTGAAACATATTATCCCTCGTACCATAAGTCTAATTTTTATTATATTAATTTAATATATCACAGTTAGCATAAATCAGAATCCAAATCCTATTTATGAATTAATATTGTGAGATCATAATGCCGATTCCCAAATCTACTAATTCCGAGCTTTCGGGCCTTTCGATCTAACTTTTCCTGTGACCTTAGATATCGATTTACTTATATTAATTTAATTACTTCTAATTACCATATCATAAAAATTGGCACCTTACAATTACTATGGTTCATTATATTGACTCATCGTATTTACTATGGTTTATTCCTTTATCTTGCGATATGTGCCAGGTATATTGATTACCATTATATTACTACAATTCTTAGTCTATGCATTCTACTCTTGATGTACAGGAACAATAGGTGAATCTTTTAGGTGCATTTGGGAGTCTGTTTTGTCTCTTTAATCTTAGATCATGTCTTGAATCTTAGAAATAGATTTTTATATATACTAGTTTTATATTGGTACTGTTTGAACCTATGATTCATCTATTTTATGTCTTAGCATATTTCATCATGAAATTACCAAAAAGAAAGATTGTAAACTTCTATGATTGGCAATTTCTATGACTTAGTAGATGATTGAATCTTGTGTATGTCCTTACAAGATAATGAAAGTTTTCTAGTATAAAGATCACCATCACTCAAATTATCCATATATTTACTGTGGTAGATTTGTAGAGTCTGTATGTGACTATTCATCTGCTTATGTTTTGTGGTTATCGGGACATAAGGGATATCCTTGCATTCATAGGCTTGGTTCAAACTATGAAGTGCATCTATTGAATATTGTTATGCTGCTGAGAGTATAACCAATATCTAACATGCACTTGAGGTGCGCTTATGTGTTAGTAAATAAGATGGACATCACTCACGCATGCTTGAGGCACTCTCATGCGATATTTAATAGAATGAATCTCATAAGTGCGTGGTTGAGACACACTCATGTGTTATTTAACAAAATGGATCTTACACATTCGGACCCAATTTGTACTCTTGTGCTATTAATCAAAATGGGGTGTGCATGTACACCCTTGGTGCTCTTGTGTGAGTTGTTGTCTAAGGTGTGTGTGATACATGACTGACCAGTGATTTTGCATTAGTCGATCAATTCATATTTTTTGACACTTTTTTAATTATATTTTTAGTTTTATGTATTTATGAAATGAGTAGACTTGCTATAAACATGCTGCACAAGGACCAAAACAATTGAGAGAGAGTAATCTCTCAACAACAGAGAGAATTGGTCTTTGCATTAGAGGCTCATTTTTTTGAGCAAATTAGATATTTATTTAAAAGAAAGGTCTTAATACAATAAAGTAAGATAGTTTTGTTGTTGTTAACCACTGTTAAGGTTTTTTTTTTTTTTTGTAACCACTGCTAAGGTTGATAAGTGGAAGAGAAAGCTTCACATGAATAAGATGATTGAGTGTCTCAAATCCATTGTTGGAGAGTAGATTTGAACAATTTTTTTAGAGGAGTGACAAGTCTCGGGTTAGTCAAAGGACATGTTATGTTTAAATTACTAATTAGTAAGTTAAACATTTTATAGTAAAATTCTTATTTAACATGGTATTAGTGCTCAAAGGTTTTTATTGTTCTAATTTTTCCTCCGTCATCGAAATTGAATCTTAGTTTATTATTAGTTTTCTAATTTTTGGTAGCAATATGTGAAATTGGAATTATGTGTTCGTCTAGTTTATAAAATGTTTCCTACAATCTCAATATACACATTATT
>JAODPA010083156.1:0-25788 GCA_025585075.1 Nepenthes mirabilis | reverse complement strand
TTAGATAGTTTCGAATGATATTAGTTGATATTTCGGTTATCCAGATTAAAGTATTTCAATTATCCAAATTAAAGTATTTCAATTTTTAGATAGCTTTTAGCATTTTATAAAATGTTGTATCAAATTTTAGGGTAGTTTTTGAGATCTCTAAAATGATTAAATGTTAAATGTCGAACAGAAGATGATGGATCAATGCGATTGTAGTCTTATGATTCTTTTGGGTTATTTGATGAGTGGTTGTTGGTTATCAGATTATGGTCTATGATTTATTTTCACAGATTTATGTACTCTAATTTTGTTTTTGGGTAAGTATCACTCATTACATAAAATTTAATGTTACGATTGGGTCGGTATCGAAGCCACATGAAATGTGACATGATTTAGGTCCTATATATGTTTTAATTTATTTGTATTATGGTCTGTTGAGGTGTTGACGTGAAATTTACATTCAAATATTATTAAATGGTTATTTAGTTAATCATTAATGGTTAAATGTTAATATTGGGATCGAAATTTGGGATGTGGTAAAACTTACAAAAATCTCAAAAGGATAATCACTCAAAAGTCTAAATTGTGATGTTGGTTAAAATCTTAAAAAAGAAAATGTACTAAAATTTAAAAACCAAGTGCCAAAAAATCGATCTTGATAAAGGATTGTACATACTCCGAATACTTTTAAACTAAAATACTACTATTTAAACCCGAATGCAGATAGTATATGAATTTTCACCTATAGACTGTCACATTTTAATATCTGATCCTGACATTAATAATTAACGACATTAATACATTAATAATTAATAATCCAATTATCTGTGGAGATGAATTTTATGTCGATATATCGACCGATCAAAATAAAATATTATAACCTAACCATAAGACTCAAAATGTTACGTCATCAGGTGGTTAAAATATCAATAATAACAAGACATTAGACTATACATAAAGAGTCATGTCTAATCTTAACAAATTCAGAATATCTGAACAATTATAATAGAAAGCCAACATTAATATTATAATTTACAAACCATTGTCTGAATATCATAAATATTCTAAGTTACTATTCAAAAATTAAATATAATAACTTTCTTTTAAAACCTAATCTAATTTTTCCAATCAACTCATCGACCAAATCCATACCTCCTACGAAAGTATGTCATATATGAACATAATATATCACAATATTCACTTATTTTATAAAAAATGAATAAACCTTTATTTTTTTGACCAAAATCAACTAAAACTTTAAAAATTTTGATGAAAGTTATATGCATGCAGCAACATTCAAAATAGGAGGGTAAAATATAGTATACATATACAGTAAAACATAAAACGTAAGGAAACATCAAAGATTCTCAAATAAACTAAAAAAATGGGTTTAGAATACTTGTCTTAAATCTATTATCTAATAGATCTGACTCCAAAAGATTTTAAAATTTTAAAAACTTCTCTCTTCTTTTTCTTCTCCTCCTCTCCTTTCACTTTCTATTCTCTCCTGTTTTGTCTATGAAATGACTAAAAATAGTGTGCATAGGTTCTTATAAACACAATTGATGGTGCATAAGTATTAGATAAACACACATCAGAAACCCTCAATTTGCTTCATCTGTGCATGAGCCCTGTAGTAAATGCGATTTAAGCGCCAATATTCTTTCTAAATTGTAAGTGAGTGTCCTATAGACGCGCATCAAATATGTGGCTTTTCCCTTAAATACATATTGATGGATCCAATCGTGATACGGGCTGATCTAACAGCTAGCCCACTTGCCAACAAAGCCCAATAAACAGTAAGATCTTGGAGACCGTCTAGCCAGCCCGTCTACTACAAACAAGCCTACGGGGAACGATGAACCAGGACCAGTAGACAGTCTCTACTACCCAACTGATTATAGCCCAAATCCACCCTTCTTCTCAACGATAGCAGTCTGGTAGCGCAGAAGACGCTGGTGTAGAAGATTCCAGCCAATGGTGGTAGTGGTCAACCATGGGAAACCATTGTACCCATCGACCACTGATAGCTCAGACAATCCATGCAAGAAACAACTTGGCTTTTGTCAGCCACCACCAGCTACAATCATATTACCGCAATAAGATGATATCTAACAATGGTGGCCCCTGTCAATGCCCCAACTGCAGACGAATTCTGACCGGGCACTTGTCACGAATCTTGGCACCAAAACTTTCTCTACAAAGTATTACAAATATTTCTCACTATCGTAGGAGAAAAAAAACTTTTAAATAGACAAAGGATCGACTAATCCAACTAAAGCGACCCTTGAGTGAGATATAAGAAATCAAGAAGAACCAAGCTCTCTTTCCCTAATACAACTCTTTCTCCTCACAAAGCCGCTCATCACCGAGTGCATCTGTAATGAGCTACTCCAACTGAGTGCCTTCCTTGTTTTCTAAGCCGCTCCCCATCGAGTGCACCCTAATGAGCCACTCACTGAGTGTAGCATATTGGAGCCCAATCCTCCGTCTCACCAAGCCACTTTTAGCCGAGTGCATACAGGAGCCCAGACTGTCTCTCACATCCCCCGCATACATGCAACTCTACATTTTTTACATCCTCCTTATATCTTTTTATTTCCTTAAAAAGATTTCTAATTTTAGTATCGAAGGATAAATTGGGGAGTGAGTTCCAACAATTCTATGACCCCTCATTTATTGTTTGTGGCGCATAGGTTGCACATTAACAGAGATGAAAATCAGACCCGCTTCAACTTGACTCATAGTAGAAGACCGAATGACTCCTAAATCCATATCACAACCCAAATCTTGGGACACATCATTGGCGATGTCTGTGAAAAATGATGTAAAAGTCTAACCGCCACTCACCGCACTCACAAAAGCAAACATGGTCAACATCAAAGTGTAGACCATTGTGCAGGTTAGGGACACCGCCACCTAAGGCAACAAACCCTCTGTGGGTAGCCATGCAGGTGAGCGTCCTGAGCCTGACATCCATGTACTGGCTACCTAGATGGGAGACATATTCAAAATACTCCAAAGGATCAACAACCATCTAAACAAGCAACAGTTGGGTGGTTTTTCCCCCACAGCACAAACATCGGCTTCAAAGAAGAAGAGCCGAAGGCCAAAACAATAGGTTAAGAAGACTCCGAGGCCTGACGTAGCTAGGGCCCCGGAGGCCTCGAGCAGTAGGGTTCAAACGCGATTGGAGGGCTGTCCTAGCCATGGAACATGAGAAAAAAACCCTGAGTGGTAGAACCTTCGTTACTCCCGTAGTGACCTGAGGCTCTTAACCCAAGGAGAAGCCTCCTGCAGCACGCAACCATCATAAGCTAAGGGTCACATGGCTGCGCACCCTCTCCAAACCATTCATAGCTTAGGACATTCCTTAACACTAAGGAGGTCACTTCTACCTCTTGCATCGAGGAAAAGGTGAAAAAGATATGGATGCACGTCTTCAGGGGTGATGCCAGCACAAAGACCACAAACCTGAAGAGGTCACCTTTTGCGGCGGAGATCCGCGTGCAGCCGCTCCCCCTCAAATTTAGGATGCCGGCCCTTGAGCCAAATGACAGGAGCACTAACCCCATGGATCACATGGACCACTTCCACACCCTGTTGAGCTTCCAGGATATTGGCGAAGTTGCCATGTGCCAGTACTTCATTTGACTCTCAAGGGGGATGCGCGTCTTTGGTTTGCAATCTCGAATCGAACTCTATTCGATTGTTCAAAGAGATTGCCGATTGTTTCCTGTGTCAATTCGCCTCAAATCGAAGGGAGGTGAAGCAACTATGGCACCTAATTCGACTTTGGCAATGACAAGACGAGAGCCTAAAGCACTTTCTGGTGCGCTTCACCGCTGAGGCCCGAAGGATATCTGGGCTCATCTACCAAGTGAAACTCAGTATCTTCATCGCCACTCTAAAGTCAGGTGACTTCTTCAAACACTTTGCCCACCAAAACCCCTAAATATTTCAAGAGGTCGAGATGATTGCCCAAGCTTATATAGCGACTGAGGAGGCCAACGAAGCCAAGCCTTTAGAGGCATGGACCAGTTGCAAGATAGGCCAATGGATGAGAAGAAGAGGAATGGGGATAGCTACCATCCCCGAGGACAGCACAAGCAGTTACAAGTGGAGCTAGGTGTCCGAAAAGAATTCTGGCCATAGGACCTAACTCCCTTTAACCAACACACGCATAAATATCTTGATACAGATTTGAGATGAGAAGTTCCTAAAATAACCTAATGTGCCAAGGAACCCAAAGATAGAGGACCAAACTAAATACTGCTATTGTGACGTCCCATGTCATACGTCATTGTACTTATCATTAATATTATTATTATTATAGATAGGATTCTAACATTAGTCATAATTTATACTGGCTTTAATATCATATTATTCATTCATGATATTAGTCTAAATTAATGAAGATACTTACTAAACATCCATAAGAATTTAAATCTGATGGAAGCATATATTCTATATCATAACGGAAGCAATTCTATTATCATCAAAATACAACATGTCTAAGATACAACTTTATATAGTACACATATATTTTTTTTCTTCTTTTCATCATCCCAAGTACAACATATGTGTCATAATAAAATTATAGCCACCTCAACTTCTTTCCTAATCCTGTTCGTCCTTCATCATTTCTTGAGACTCATCTGAAGGGAAGTGAAAATAGCAAGCAAGTGAGCCAAATGCTCAGCAATGTACATAACATACAAAGGTTTGCATTTTATACAGAAGATACATTAATATATATAAATAGGAGCAGATACATGAAGTGCAATGCATTTACCTTTCTTTATTTCTCAACTTTTATTGATTGTATTTATTTTTCCTTATCTTTAGGGACCAGGGCCCGTGAGCCTCACTAGCTAATGGAGTGGATAAATCGAAGAAAGGATTGTATTAACCCACACAATCTAAGACAAATATCTTAGCAATAGGATATATTATGCTTACTTCCACAGTCGGGATTGTGCTTAATTCCACAATCCAATTCTTGTCCTCCTTCTTACACGCCGAGGCGGGCGGTATTATCTATAATCCCGGTAGACGGGGCCAAAACGGACAGACCGTATAAAAGCAATTCTTTAATTTTTTACTATAATATCCTAAGGCATGTTAGAAAATATCACTATCTGAAAAAGATCCATGGTCCAATTTTTCTTTTTCAACTTTGAAGGAATCTCATATAACCGAACTTTAACAGAACTCAACTGAACATCACTGGACGTAACTGAATGTTTTTATATTTTCATAGAGTCCCTTCCAAACTTTCATGAATATAGTTTAACATAGCAAACGATATCCAAATATAATATTTCATAGGCCTTGAACAAGCAGAAAAATGTATATGAAACTTTATTCCATGCTTAGTGTCTTTCAATCTATTTGGTGGCCAATTAATTTACCGGAGCTTAAATAATTTAATTCAATACTTATTGATGTTAGTAAGTCAAGTCGGGGAAGGTCTTGAATATTTTATTCATATTCCGAAAATTTTCCGGTTCATGTGAACCGATTTGGTTAAGGCTTGGGATTGGGTTTCATAATTATTTTGCGCCCAAATTTTTTATTGGTATCCCAATATCCTTCTTAGGTCTATTGGTCATTGGGTCGGTCAAATTTTAGTCAAATTTGGGCCCGGTTCGACCCTTTTTAATAAAGGGCTCAAATTACCATTTAAGCTGAACCGGTTCGGGAAAGACTTTGAGGGACCGCTTCACTGAGTTATATAGCCCATTTTCACGAGAAATGTTTACACAACATGAACATGGGTGTTATCTATTTCGTGCCAAAATTTGAGCCGATTTGGTGATCGGATGGTGGCCGGTTCAGTTTGCCAACACAGACTGCCCATTCTAGTTTCAGCAGAACTGTCTAGGACAGTTCTGCTTCCCTAATTTTTTTATGGTTCAATCGGGCCTATTTTTGATTGGTTCTAGGCTTCCTCTTGTATTCAAGGGATTTAAGTTTAAGAATAAATTTGGTTTAGGGCCATTCCAAGTCAAAATATTGACTGGTTCAGGCCAAATTCCCAGAACGGATTCTGCATCAGCATCAGCTGATGCAGACAGATTTTGTTACACATTTGAGGGTCCGAATCATATTTAATTTGGATCCAATTTTTATGAGGCGATACTTTAATATCACCTCCAAGGCCTTAGCTAACTTCTGGCACTGATTTGGCCCATTTTGGGTTCGGGGTCTATTTTATTTAAAATCATTTCCCCAACTGCTCAAAGAAGCAGTTCAGTAGGACCCTTGCTGTTCATGGGTCCGGTTCAGTATCCAACCCATATTTTCGTGGCCCTCCGGTTTACATGGAGACATTCCACACCTAATACTAGCAAATCGAGTCAGGTTGGACTCTGGATCAATCCATTTTGGGGCGTGTTTGGCTAAATTTCAGAAACTGAAATTCAGCATCAGCAGAACCAGTAAGCTGATTCTGCAGCCGAGTTTGGGTCCGATTTTGATCCCCTTCTTGAACATCTTAGAGGCTCATTTTTTTCCTAATTTTACTTCATTCAACAAGGATCATTTGACCAGTTTTGGTCGTTGGCTAATTCGGCCATTAAGTGGTCGATATGAAGCAAATATCAGGAACTGCCACAGCAGAACCCGATTTTGGACACTATCATGTGTCCAGGGCCGGTTCACCCATTTTTAATTTTTTTCTTGCAACTCCTCATGAATTTATGATAACTAAGGAAGTATATGCAAGTATTAGATCAACAATACTCTAGAGAAAGTAGCCAAAAATTGCTCAAAAATTAAGGAAAGGGTTGAAGTACACTTGCCAAAATATTCAGGTAACCCTTTGCTGTCCTTGATTCCCAGCTTTGCTCTTTCTTTTGGTTCCCTTATTTTCCCTTCTGCCTTCCTCTTTTTTTTTCTCCCACGTTTTCCTCTCTTTTCTTCTTCTCTCTTACTCACACGTTTCTTATAGTATGAGAATTAAGTGGCTGAGTCATCAAGTCTTGCCACATCTTCCTTGCTGTTTATTCCTTCTCTTCCCACGTTTGCTGTTGACTCTTCTTCACTAAAGCAGCTGCTGTCCCAAGCAGGCTGCTGCCACCATACCCTTCCCCTGATTTAATAGTCTAAATATTAGGGAAGCAGACAGCTGTATATCTTTTACTAATATATATATACATCCTGTTAATTGGGTGGTGAAATGAGGCTAACGTGGACCCATCCTTGCTGAATTGGTCTTCCACTTTGCGCTGTAGCAAATTTCATGCTGAATTCTTAGGATTCAGCTAAATATAAGGCCCCCCTTGGTTGTTGAATTTTTCCATTTTACCGATTATCTTGGAGGATTTATTTCAAGGTGTTTGGGTATGTGTTTGTGGAAATTTAGGACATGAAAGTTTAGTATAGACACTAAAGATCGTCTAGTATTAATTTCGTCCCAAATCGAATTTCTTATCATCTCCTGATGCACATCCCTGGCTTTCGGGTTTGAATAGAAATTTAAAAGATCGGGTGTCGGGGTTTTAGGAAATGAATAAATGGAAAGTTAGTCTACTTGTCAATGATCAATTAGGATTATTACCTCAAAATCGAGATTACTTAACACATCCCGAATGAATTCCTGGTTTTTAGGTTGAAAACTTAAATTAAAGGAATCGGGCTTGAGTATGCAAGAAAACTAAGACATAGGGGGTTAGTATATTTGTCAAAGATTATTTTGGATTAATTCCATCATAATGTGAATTACATAAGTCATCCTAAATTACTTTCCTAATTTTCGGGATTGCGGTCTTTACAGCTACTATCATCGATCTCTAGGTCATAGTATCGAGGACTGTCAGACTTTGTAGAGGGAGATAGAAAACTTGGTCTATCGGGGAAATTTGATAAGGTTCATGCCAAACCTAGGATAGGCTCCTGCAGTGGTAGAGGAAGACGTACAGGAGCAGCCGAGGAATCTGGTGGTGGTCTGGGTTGTCAGCATGGTGACAACCAAGCCAACCAAGGGCAATGCCTCGGACTGCCCAGAGAATACTTCCAGCAGCAAAATGTCAAGGGTGGGGGTTAGGATTGATCTTATTCATTTTAGCGACGATGATATGATTCATGTAGTGAGCTTTCATTCTGACTCTCTGGTTGTATTTACTTTTGTTTTAGACAATATAATAGACTACCAATTGAAATAAATTTTTATTGATAATGAAAACCCTTGAAATTTACTATATTATGAACTTTCTTTTAGTTTGGATTGAAGAAGAGCCAGATGAAGCCGACCGAAGGACCCTATATGGCTTGGACAATAAGCTAGTACCCATATAATGAGCCATCCAGTCGGAGTTCACGCTAGGGATATACTCACGCACAGCCTCCTGAATGCTCACATTTTTTGTCATTGACCTTCTATCAATCTACAATACCATCCTGGAGAAACCCTACTTGACTACTTTTGGGGTAGTGACGTCGGTCCCACACTTGAATATGAAGTTCCTAACATTGTGCGGCATTGGAGAAGTTCTAGGTGACCAGGTAATAGAGTGGATATGCTACCTGTCCCAAGTCGCTCTAACGACCCTCAACCAACCAATCAAAGATTTCGACTTCCAACATGAGACCACCCTACAGTAGGCCCAGTTAGGAAAGTTAACCGATCAAATTCTTTTGGACCCCAATGACCCTAAAAAATGTATACGCATCGGTAGCTCCATTCTAGGCCCCATCCACGACCAGCTCGTCACCTTCCTCAAATTGAATTTCAGCATCTTCTTGTGGACTCTTGTTAACATGTCAGGGACATCGACAAAGTAATGGTCTACATGTTGGGCCTCGATCCCGATCATAAGCCAGTCCAATAGAAACATAGAAACTATCCAATCGAGAAGTTGATTACCATACCCGAGAAAGTAAAGAAGCTACTTGACATAGGGTTTATCAGGGAGGTCTAATACTCGGACTGGCTGTCAAACGTCATCTTCATCAAAAAGAGTAACAGGAAGTGATGAATGTGCATAAATTTCACCAACGTGAATAAGGCATGCCCCAAGGACAGCTTCCCACTATTGAAGATCAGCCAACCGGTAAACTCCACCTCCGACCACAAGCTGCTAAGTTTCATTGATGCTTACTCGTGATACAACCAGATTAGAATGAGCTCGGAGGATGAGGAGTGTACCGCCTTCATGACAGACCAGGGGACCTACTATTATAAAGTCATACCCTTCGATTTGAAGAATATTAGAGCCACATCTCAACAGCTCGTAAATAAGAAGTTCAAAGCCCATATCGAACAAAACGTGAAGGTGTGCGTGGATAACATGCTCGTCAAAAGAAAAGTCATCGATGATGATGTTTGCGACTTGAGCAAGACCTTCGAGGTCCTTCAGGCACATCAGATGAAACTCAATCTAGCCAAGTGTGCATTTGGAGTGACCTCAGAAAAATTCTTAGGTTTCGTAATATCTCAACAGAGCATCGAGGCAAACTCCAAGAAGATAAGGGCCATCCTCGGCATGAATCCTCCTCAGACCATAAAAGAGGTCTAAAAGCTCACCGGGCGGCTTGTCGCCCTCTCCTGATTCCAGGCAAAATCTACAAAGAAATACCTGCCTTTTTTCAAGGTTTTGAGGGGGACCAAGGCTACCGGGTTCCAATGGATGGCCGAGTGCGATGCCGCATTCTAAGTCAAGGAATATCTCTCCCATTTTCCTCTCTTGACTTCACCTCAGGAAAGTAAAGAGTTATACTTATACCTGACGGTTTCTAGCATGGCACTAAGCTTGGTCCTAATCTGGCAGCAATCCAACATGTAGCGACTGGTGTATTACGTCAGTAAGGTCCTGACCGACACCGAGAGCCACTACTCGTATGCCAAAAGGATCGCGCTAGCCTTCGAATGCTCCACCAGAAAGCTGTTCCTTACTTCCAAACACACAAGATCATCATCTTGACCAACCAACCCTTGAGAGGAATCTTGAAGAAGCCGGACACATCTGGGTGACTGGTCAAATGTGCTATAGAATTAGGTGAGTTCGATGTGGAGTTTTGACTGTGGCCAGCCATGAAGGGTCATGCCCTCGCAGACTTCATAGTCAAGACAGCGACCCTGATTCCTGTTTCCCCCGGCCATGTCAGAGACACAAGTGAGTTGGAAATTATGACTTAGACCTTGCATGTTGACGGATCGTCAACGTTGGTAAGTAGCGAAGCAGGCATGGTTCTGCAATCCCTAGACGGTTCAAAGATCAAATACTCAATCACCCTCGGGTTTTCTACCACCAATTATGTCGCAGAATATAAGGCACTTCTAGCTGGACTCTTGCTCGCGAAGGAGTGCTTGATCAGGACATTAATCGTCTACAGCCACTCCGAATTGGTCATCAACAAGGTCAAAGGTAACTTCAAAGCGTTGAACTCGCAACTTAAGAAGTACCTCGCCAGGGTAGAGGGCCTGACCCAGGTGTTAGGCAAATTCAAAGTAATCCACATCTCTAGGGAGGAAAATTGAAAGGCCGACCAGCTAGTAAGGGCAGTGATGACTAGAAACCCGGAACAATACTCCAAAGATTTGCCGAAGTCCTAGCTGTCTCGAGCGTCGATGACCCTAAGTGTGAGGTGCTACAAGTGGCCGATAATGATAATTGGATGACCCTGTATCAGAGGTACTTGACGAATGGTACCCTGTCAGATAGCCTCATGAAGCCCAAGTGTGTGAGGAAGATAGCAGGCGGGTACATCCTTGTGGATGGAAGACTATACCATCGGGGGTACTCAGTCCTCTACATGAGGTGTCTCACGCCAAAAGAGACTGACAATGCATTGGGTGAGGTACATCTTGACATATGTGGCTCACATATAGGAGGTAAGAATCTTGCCTTCAAAGTCATGAGGCAGGGCTTTTTCTAGCCATTCATAAAGCGCGACATCATGGAGTTCATGAAGAAGTGCAAGAATTGCCAGATTCGTGGGAACATACCTCACCAGCTATATATGGAACTGCAAGCCCTCCAGTCACCCTGGCAGTTCACGCAATGAGGGCTTCACATACTCGAACCTCTACCCATAACAGCCGGACAAAGGAAGTTTATCATAATAGATATCGACTACTTCATTGAGTGGGTGGAACTATCTCCATTGGCATGGATAATTGAACAGAACACAATGAAGTACGTTCAGTAGAGCATTGTTTGTTGGTTCGGGGTTCTCGAGGTTATAGTGACAGACAATGGAACCTAAATCACCGGTAAACGATTCACTAAGTATTGTGCAAACTTGTGGATAAGGTTGGTTCACACTTTCGTCACTTACCCGTAAGCTAACGAACAGGTGGAAGTCATGAATTGAACGTTACTACATTGGTTAAAGACCAAGTTGGAGGACGCAATGGGCTCCTAGGCCGATGAGATGCCATCTGTTCTATGGTCATATAGGACCACCCCGTGGGAGCCAACCCACGAAATGCCTTTCAATTTATGCTACAGCATTTGAAATTGGTCTGCCCAACTTTCAGGTTGAGAGTTTTGACCCCCTCAGCAATTCTTAGACGCTTAGGGAGTATCTCGACTTGCTTGAAGAGATTCGAGATGTAGCACACCTTCGGACGACATCCTATTAGCAACAAATCCCGTAGTACTATAATAAGAGGGTAAGAGCCCATCGATTTGAGATGGGGGACCTCGTCCTACGGACCGTACAAGCAACTGGTAAAATCGTAAATAGGAACAAGGTTTCTCTAAATTGGGAGGGACTATTCCTCGTTTCGGCAATCCTACAGAACAGTGCATACAAGTTACATACCCAGAAAGTTAAGTTAGTCCCATAGGCATGGAACGCCCTCCACCTCAAGTGGTACTATCGGTAGGCTTCAGCCAAGCCCAGGTAAGGTTAACATGTATCATTTTAAATGCTTGTAAATGTGTCACGTTTTGGTTAATAAAATTATTGTTTGTTCATGCATACTTATCCATGTGAATGCATGTGCGTTTGTCATCTCCTAAAATCAAGTAACCTAGACTACTCTTAAGTAAGGCGGAACTTGTCCTGGCCTACTTCACGACCCACTGGCAGTCGAAAAACCTCAGTCCCGAGCTGAGCGGCCTATTGGCGGTGGAACATTAAACCTTGGTCCTGTACCAAATAGCCCTTTTATGGCTGAAAACCCAAGCCTAGTAGCTCTTGGAGCTCCCAACCAAATGACCACTAAGACCTTAGGAGGCTTTTACAATGGGTGTGTAACAATCTCCCTCCAATGGAGAGAGCACTCTCAATCGACATCGGTTGGTGGATTAGGACCAGACGTGCTTGGACAAGACCAAGCATCGATACAGCAATATGTGGACGATTTCCTATGACTTTGCTAGGGCCCGGTTGCTGCGGCCATGAAACCTAGCTAGCTCTAGCAAGACTCACCCTCAGGCTTGCGATGATGTCCAACTTACAAGATAGAGCACCGCACAAAGTCAAGGTGCTGCAACGTTCTCTCCCCAAGGGAACAAGCACCACTAGGCAAATGTGTTCGAGACAAGCCCGACGATGATAGCTACAACGCTTAGTCAGCCAAATGAAGGAAAGCAATTCCATGTATAAGTACAAGCAAATAGCCACAAAAGTCACAACAATCTAGTTAATCTCATTAAAACGGTTCCAAATGTACAAGGTGGGCCATTTGCCCCAAATAATATAGAAGCAAAAAAAAAAGAAAAAGAAAACAAAAAGAAAAGAGAGAGGAGCCTAGCGATCTGTAGATGAGTGCCTCAGTGGCTAATGACGGCTCAGCTATGAAGATGAAGGTTCGACCATCCCTTCGGTAGGGGTTAATAGATTTGACTCCTGAGTGGCACTAGCATTCACTGGATGAAGGAGGGAGACAGGAAAGCCTAGGGCCGCAAGCTGCACCACTCGGTGGTAGAGATGAATATCGTCCGAGTACTTGCCCTCCAACACCTTGCCGAGACCCTCCGCTGGAATGGAAGCTCTTAACTTGTCCTCAAGTCCAAGGCAGTGTCCACAAAGAAGGGAGTACCGCTCCTAGAACTAGAAGAGCAACTCCTTGAGAGAAGTGATCTTCACCCGAGCCTCATGCAGCTCACATTCGAGGACCTCAATCCGCTCCTCACTCAGCCTCACCCGCACGGTTCTGGCTCTATGCTCCGTAGCATTGATGTGCTTCTAAGCCAGATTGCCAATGGTTATCAAAAGTTGGAGAGCCCTCTCCTATGCCTGTCGGCAGAAAACATGATAGGTGGATTGAGATGAACGCAGAGAAAAGGCAAAGAGATGCTAAAAGAGTACCCCAATAAAGGAAAGCTCTTCTGAGGGTAGACAACCAGTGGCAGCCTCAAGTGACCCCGCATCCTCCTCAGCTCCAGCAGACTCGTCCCCCTTGGACACTAAGAACTCAAGACTGGTCTTGCGGCTTCCTCCACGGTGTCCACAGTAGTCGTTGCCTCTTAGACACTAGGGTTCGAAGGGTCAAAAGGAGGTGCCTTGACAACCTCAATTGCCTCAGCGTGAGGCACATCAACAGCACTGATCACCTCGGCAGGAGACTCCTCAGCGACCTCAGTGCCTTCAGCACGCCCCTTGACTCCATCAGCTTTGTCGGCCAAGCTGACAACAACCGCCAAAGGAATATCACCAGACGCCTCCGCCATACCAACGGGATCCTCGTCTTTGCCCATTGCGGCCTCGATGGCTAGCTTAGCAAGCGCGTTTGCAGTCCAATCTCTGCCTAAGGCACCCTTGGTGATGCCGATAGAAATGTCCAGCCCCGGCTCCTTACGTAAGGTTTCAAGGTCGGTCGGGACCCTTAATTGCACTAAGATAGGCCCGAAGATCAACTCGACCCCATTTTTGATGTCCCCAGAGCCCAAAATTGGTGCAGGAGCTGCTACGAGCTCGGTGCCCTCTGCTCCCCCAAAGCCAAATGCCTGACCCGAAGAGGAGGCAAGAGTAGGGACCACCCTCTTCGAAGTGCTCCTGGATCGCCATACGTGCTCTAATGCGGTCTCGTTCTCTCCAGAAGAAAAAATGAAATTCGAAGAAGTGTCATCAGAAGAGGAGCAACACTGCTTCGATGCCGGCTCGAGGGCTCTCGAATGACCAATGCCCCCATCTTCTTCCGACCAGTGGTCATCTCCTCAAGAGCCAGCCCCCCAGTTGCAGCTACAAAGGCCAAGACGGTTAGCCACTGCCCCCTCTCCGAAAAAAGTGGTGGCATTGACTAGAATGAGGTCTATCAAAGGCTTCTCCTAAGCCTTCTCATTGTCATCCAAGGACCTGATAAGACCGCACCGCACTCTCCCCCATTCATTGGATATGGCCCTGCCAGACGAAACCGCCAAGTAAAAGAAACGGTCTTTTCAGTGCTTAATTGAGTCAAGATTCGTCCCTTTGAAGTCAAATCCGGGCGATTCGTCCCTTTGAAGTCAAATCCAGGCCGAGGGGACAACGAAATCCAATCCGCTTTCTAGGAAAAAGTAAAAATTGCTCTCACCGACATGATAGTGAACTTACAGTTGTGATAGTGAGAGAAGACGCAAAGAGACCCCAGGTACTGGATGGCGTTGGGCATAAGCTTCGCCATCGGCACCCCCATAGCCGTGAGGATTGTGTACAACTTTGACGATACTGGAAAGCAAAGTCCTCCCCACAGGTGAATCTCGTAAACTGTAATGAAGCCCTCCAGCGGAGAGTAGGCCCGGCCGCCTTTGCTAGGAAACAAAAATGACATGCTTCCCAGAACCCTAAACTGAGAAAGCAGTGACTGAACATCGTCGACAAAAAGAATTGATCAAAACTTCCTAACCTTGTCAAAAACCATGGCTGATAAAATAGGAGAAGGAAGTATACAAAGGGGGCTCATAACGGTTTGAAGACGAAAGCAAAATATGGGAATTGGCGAGAGGCATGCAATTTAAGTAGGCCAAGATCTTGAACCAAAAACGACGTCGCATGGGAAGTCAAACAGTCGTCCTCGTGATGGCAGCTATGCGTGTCAGCCCCATGAGGCATCCCAACGCACTTCTTCCCACCGTCGGTTAAGATGGCTTGACGCCTCAATTTCCCGCGCGCAGACGCCACGCACCAACAATGATGCCAATCAATCGAACTGTCCGATCAGTAATAGATGAAAAAATGTAGACCCCTAGGAGTGCTCGCGTGATCAATTGAAGCGGCGATTATGACAGCGTATGGCCTCTCCAGAAGCCTAAAGTCCTAAAGATAAGGCACTCATCACAAGACATGGCTCAAGACGAAAACCAGACCGCCCGTGACCTAGGCTGGCTCAACGCCTTCCTGCCTTGCTGGCCTCCCAACCAAGCCCTCCAGATGGCTAACCAAGAAGTTTGTTGTCGAAAAACTGAGCTGCTTGGTGCGTAGTCCATCTAACTATCGGACGCTAGGTCACACACAATTGTAGGAAGATACTCCAATCATAAAGTCATATAAGAAGATAAGGAGACAAGATTTCAAAAGTACGAGAAGAAGGAAAATGCTTAGTGGTTATTTTCATTAAATTCTTTTACAAAATATAAAACTTACATCAGTAAAAGTAACAGTAGAAGAAATAGTGGAAAAAAAAACGGACGGCGCACGTAGAGAAACTGGTTTGGGGAAGACACGTGTAGGGAGGACGGTAGTGGGTAAAACACCATGTGAACTTCGTCTACCTACCCATGGAATGTCCCAATTGGAAACTAGGATCCATAGGAGGTGAATGGGAAGCAATTCCTTGACAACCATGAACAAAACACCACCACCAACGTCAGGGAAGCTTCCCACCGAGAAGCTCCACTTCCAACAAGCTCTAGTGATGACCATCAGAGAAAAGATCGAGGCAAGGCCACTCCCTAAGATATGAGACAATCCTAGGAAGCACCTGTCCTCAAGAGATCTCTCTGGAAGAGGACGTTCAAATGCGGGCTAGAGGTGGAATGAAAAAAGGTCCCTACAATTGAGCTGCCAAGCATGGCAAAACGAGGACAGTCAGAGTAGGGTCTGCGCGACATGAGAACAGCAGCAGCATCATGAGCGCCAAGCACATCTTTGAACTTTCTAGGGCTCCATCCGATCTCGATGCAAGACATTGGAGATCTGAAGATGACTTTGAACTCCCACATCACTTAGTTGGTGTGAAGATGAACCTTGAAACAAAGAGCAAGCAACCCCTCCATTTATAGCCGAGGGAGAAGGATGGCAAGCTCCTAATGAAAAGACGCATCAGCCAATGGCTGACAAGGAATCGATGCCAAGCTTCAATTCAAAACAAGATATTTCCAAACAGGGCATTAAATCTCTGCGACATTGTACAAAAAGTTGCGAAGCACTTGGGGAAGGGGCGTAGCTCTTAGGAACTGATGACTAAGGCATCTTGGGAAGAGACGTATGAGTGGGCTCAACACGTAATGTCCCATCATCTGACATATCAAAGATCGAAGAAGCCCAACTCCCAGGCATGAAGGGCTAGTGATGGGTCCAATTACAATACAGGCCGATCTAATAGACAGCCTACTTACCAGCAAAGCCTAATATGGAGTAAGGCCAAGAAGGCCGTCTAGCCAGCCCATCTACTGCGAGTAGGCCCAGAGGAGAATGATGGGTTAGGATCAGTAGACTGCTTCTACAACCAAGCCAATTATAGCCCAAATTTTACAACACAAAAGATGCCTGTACAACAGAATCCAACAAATGGTGGTAGCAGTCAACCATGGGGAACCATAGTACACCCCAACCAACAACAATTCAGCCAATCCACACAAAAAACAACCTGACATGTGTTAGCTACCACTAACTGTGGTCACGTCACTGCCACAAGATGATATCTGACAATGGTGACCCCAATCAACGCCCCAACAGCCGACGAATCTTGACGGGACACTTGTCACAAACCTTGGCACCAACACTTTCTCTATAAAGCATTACAAAATCTTCTCACTATCATAGGATAAAAATCTTTTGAACAGACAGAGGATCGACCAATTTAACTGAAGTAACCCTTGAGCAAGATACAAGAACTCAGGAAGAACCAAGCTTTCTTTTCCGAACACAACTCTTTCTCCTTCTCACAAAACTGCTCGTCACTGAGTACATCTTTACTGAGCCACTCCAACCGAGTGCCTTCCTTTTTAAACCGCTACCAGTCGAGTGTATCCTAATGAGCCACTGATTGAGTGCAGCATATCGGAGTCCAATTCTTCGTCTCACTAAGCTGTTCCTTGCCGAGTGCATATAGGATCCCTAACCTCTCTCACATCCCCTGCACATGCGCAACTATATATTCTTTACCAAAAAAATATATTATGCACTATATATTATGCAATCTTCAGTACTTACCAAAAAAAATTATATATTATTTACATCCTTCCTATATCTTTCTATTTTGTTGGAAAAATTTTTTATTTGAGCGTCAGAGGATAAATTATAAGTTGGATAAAACCGACGGCTCAGATTTGCGTTTTTTCATGGATGGATGGATTTGGGTCGTCCGTTAACCGACGACCCATAATTGTGGTGCTTGTGTTCTTTGTATACAGATTTTCTATACAGAAAAAATATGGCTCTAAATCTGTATACAGATTCTTACTCTGGATTTTAATCCAGTTGTTTGTGCTAAATCTGTATACAAGGTATGTTGTTGCCAATTCTTGCTGGGGTATTCTGCTATTCAATGAAGATTTTTGATTGGATGAACACTGAATAGTTCTTTTGATATTGTGGAGCAATAAAAATAGGCTTCAGAACACCACTAAATTTTTCTTCTTGTTCTTTATGCTCAATATTCATTTAATGAAGTCGAGATCAAGGTGTATGTTAGAGACATCTATCTAATTGGCATATTCCGTGACTATATGTATTATAGTATCGATGTCGGGTTGTGGGTTGTTGAGTTAAAGTCAGTTATGTCCGTTTCGCCTTCCAGTCGCTCGAGCCCGTCCGAAGTCTCCGCGCCCTCCTGGCGCTAGATTCCCGCTCGAGCCTAAAATCCAGAATGTACCCGGCTCACCTGGCGCTCAATACCCGCTCGAGCCGAAAATCTAGAATGTACCCCGCTCGCCAGACGCTCGATACCCACTCGAGCCAAAAACCCAGAATGTATTCCGCTCGCTGTGCGCTCGATACCCGCTCAAGCGCACGCAGTGTTTCTCTAGAAACCCTCCGTCCACCCGCCATGCGCTCGAGCTGTGGTCGAGCGCCGGTGCAACAGGATAATTTTTAAATGAAAATTTTGAGCCCCCTATAAATACTAGGCTTATATTTTTGGAACCCTAGGGACTATTTGACAGACTATTTTCGTGGCTCCTTTGAGAAGAAAGCTACTCAAGCTCCATTGAAATTGTTTCTCTGGAGAAAACCTAACATTACAAGATTGCTCTTCATGTTCAAACAAGTTTTCTCTTCAACCTACTTTAACCATTGAAATACTGCCCTCTACCTTCGTTGGAGACGTTGGTTCGTGAAAAAGGAGACTCGATCGTGATTGGCAATTCAAGTGGTTCGAGGGAAGATTGAAGTGAAGACCGGAAGGTGTCCGATTCCGTTGCTGCTGGCAAATCCAAGGAGTTCCTTGGTAGGGATCACAAGTCAGGAGTAAGTCGACTAGGTTAGCGCGTCGTTACCACCCGGGCTGTAAGTTAATTTTCGTAGTGAATTGCTTCCCTGGCCATTGAAGCCCGGAGGATTTTTCTCGATTACCATGTGTATTGAGTTTTTTCTTTGTCATAAAAAATCTTGTCTTTATATTACTACTTACGTATGTTGTTTACAGTGCATGATTGTTAGTATCGTTGGCATCTAGTACTAAATATCTTTTACGTGTATTGGATATTTATTATTATATACTGCTTCCGTCATATTTTTCAAAGTCAAAACTTGAGTGTATTTCGTTAGTACAAAAAGTGCTTTTTCAATTGGTATCAGAGACTCAACCCGATCCGCGACCCCCGATCTAGATGTATATGAATGGATCGCTCTCCGTTCATCCCTTCTTTGATGGGAGTAACTTTGCCTATTGGAAGGTTCGAATGAGAGCCTTCCTCAAATCAATGGATGAGCGGGTATGGGCGAGTACCCAAACTGGATGGACTCCACCAAAAAGTGGTGATGAACTAAAAGTTTTGTCGTTGTGGTCAAAAAAAGAACTTGATGCCTGCAATTGGAATTGTAAGGGATTACATGCTATTTTTATCACTATATCTCCCAAAGAGTTTAAACGGATTTTCATGTGCGAGATTTCTGGGGATGTATGGGATATTCTAGATATCACTCATGAATGTACTAAATTGGTTAAAAATTTAAAATTGCAAATGCTCACTACTAGATTTGAAGAAATACGAATGAAAGATGATGAAACGTTTGATGAATTCTATACTCAATTAAATGATATTGTAAACTCTATGTTTAATTTAGGAGAACGAATCCATGAGAACAAAATTGTTAGAAAAGTTCTTAGGTCACTTCCTGAACGATCACTTCCTGAACGATTTAGACCTAAGGTCACTGTTATTGAAAAAAGTAAAGACCTTGATAAAATAAAGATCGAAGAATTTGCAGGATCTCTACAAACTTATGAGCACACATTGCCACTGTCAAAGAAAAATAAATCACTTGCTCTAAAATCAAGTAGGGAAGAGCAAAACCGGGATTCTGATGAAGAATCGGACAGCGATGGTGAATTTTTCTTATTTGTTAAGAATTTTAAAAAGTTTTTGAAGACAAATAGATCTTCATCAAACAAATTTGATGTGAACTCAAAACGCTCACCTAAATTTGAGAAGAAAGACCGACGTGAATTCAAGGATTCCAAATCAAAAACGACTCAAAGAGTTCAATGTCATGAATGTAAAGGTTTTGGTCACTATCGGGCTGAATGCCCAAACCTTAAACGCCAACAAGGTCAAGCCTTTAAAGCTAACGTGACCTTAAGCAATGACGAAGAAGAAGAGGATGAAAAATGTTCTGAAAATGGCCCTATCAAGTACATGGAATTTATGACCTCAATGTGTGACAATGCTGTGGAGAATATTAATCAATCTGATGACTTTGAGGTTGAGTCAGAAGTTAAATTTGATAGCCTTCAAGAAGTATATGATAAACTGTTTAGAGAATATTTGAAAGTAAAGAAATTAAATAGAACCATAAATGGTAAGATCATAGATTTGAAAAAAAAAAAAGTATCTCTACAATCCAAGTTAGATGCTAAAAGCCAAGAAATTGAGAATCTGAAAATCTCATTTTCTAAACAAATCACGACTTTGGAATCTGAACTTGAGGCCACGAGAAAAGATTTGAAACAATTCTTAAATGGGTCAGCAAAACTTGATCATATGCTCGGGTTGGGTAAAATTGGAGAAAATAAACATGGGTTGGGATATGTTGAGAATGTGTTCCGAAATGACATGAAACCTAAAATAATTTTTATTTCCACCACGAAAATGCCACATCAACACACTAACACATCAAAAGTCACTAAGAAACCGGCTCGACGTGTGGCTACTCAATTTGACTCCACTCTTTTGCCAAATCTACTTAATCAAAAAATGGTGAATAAATCATCAAATTTGTTCAAGTCTTCTATCAATATAAATCAAAGATCTATGGACCGTTCCACCATACCTAAATTTGTGCCTACCTGTCATGCGTGTGGAAAAATAAGTTACATTTGCCCTCTATGCTGCACTGTGAATCCTTTGTATAACGAAAGAAAATGGTTGAACATAAATAAACTTGTTAACCATATCTAGCAATTAAATGTTCAAGTTACACGATTAAATCAGAAAATAAATTCGGGGAGAAAATTTTGGGTAAAGAAAAGTGAGCTAAAATTTCCTTCGTTGCATTTCACTTAAAGGACTTCTACACTTTATATAACAAAAAAAAAAAATCGGAAACGTCCATCTCTGCGCTCGCACGCTGTGGGCTCGAGCGCCCGCTGCTAGCCTTTATCATCCAACCCGCAGCGAGCACTGCCCCAAACCCTCAAATTCTTCGCAGCCTTTCCCTTCTCCTTGCGTCGGCCACCTCTCTTCCTCTTCCTTATCACCAAATTGGCCAGATCTACCCTCCTTCTTCTCGATTGCAGACGTTCTCAAGGTAATTCCTCCTCGTCCCTCTCTATTTTTGCTTTTCTGTGACCGCCACTGTTCATGGTGGTGTCGGCCCCAAATTTGCCCCCTTTTTGGGTGGCTAATTTCATGACTCTCAATTTGCTCACCTCCTTCCTCCAAATCCACCAGTTCTTGCGTGGATTTTGTGCGTTGTCTATGGGCTCTGTGAGTCCTCGATGTTCCTTACCCATGGCCGTTCATGGAGTTTCCTATGCTTTCTCCCACACCACTGGCCGGCACCGTGTGGGTGCTCCTCCCTGCTGTCCCAATCGGCCGGCACTGTGGGTGCTGGAGGTGGTGCTCCGGTGGCCTCTGTCGTGTGTTCCCGTGCGTCACGCAGCTTGTCGTGCGCCGCCCATGAACCTTCATGCCGCCGTCGACGGTTAACGCCGCCACTGTTCACGGCTTCAGATTCACATGCCCGGCCTTCCCCGCCAATAATTCCAACTTTTCTATATATAAATATATATATATACCTTCACAAATATATATATATATATTTTAAATTGTGATGTTCCTATTTTTTTCAGATGTCGGCTCCAAGAAAGTCTGTGTCGCGTAAGTCGAGTGGCAAATGCACTCGGCTGAGTGGGCTCTCCGCTCCTGATTGATTTATCTGTCCCGAGGCCAAGACTCTTTTTAACACACACATGTCACATTGCCAACTCTCCCTTGAACGGGAAGTCCGGCTTGACTCTGTTGATCCTTCCATCTCCTCTCTCTTCACTGACCGCGGTTGGTCGCCGGTCCTTACAGGTTTGGTTGCTCCGTCGCTCATTCTTATTCAAGAATTTTACTCTAATATTCATGCGATTTCTTACAATTCTTTCTCCATTTTTGTGCGGGGGGCACGCTTCCACATTACTGCCGATATACTTGCACGTGTTATTGGTCTCCCTCGGGTGGACAACCTGATCTACCCTTATTCCTCGTCTGCCGGCCTCGTTACAATGATGTTGCCACTTTTCTCCATGGTGCCCTCTGGAGTGGAATGGCAGAGCTTTCCAGACGTCCTATCTCTCCTCTCGGTGTTTGGTCGTAAGCCGTATCATGCTCACGAACCTGTTTCCTATTTCCCACTTCTCATCCATTCCCAAGGAGAAAGCCTTATTTCTGTATGCTCTCTTGAGTGGACAGCCAATTGATTTACCGTCCCACTTCATCACTCATATTATTTTTCACTTCTCCGGACGGAAAGAGGCCAACCTTCCTCACGGGTGCCTTATTCAGCAATTGCTTGCTGGGCTTGGTCACCCCTTCGCTGACTTTCCTCGCCTCCCGCTCGGCCATCCCATCACTTTCACCACCTTTGCTCAGAGTCGGTCCCACGCCCGTCGCCTTTCTGCGGATCTCCCGGAGCCGTTCGATGAGCCTCTCCCTGACGTGCCTCCTCCTCAGCCGGACGAAGGCCCCTTTGGCTCTACTTCGTCCTTCCCTGACCCCTCGAGTCCTGGACCGTCCACTTCATATCGGCACTCCACCTCATCCTCAGCCGCTCTAATGGGTCAGATGTCTCGATTTGTTGACCATTTTGAGTGTCTGTACTCCTCCCAGGAGCGGATTCTTGCTTCCCGAGCTCAACTCCAGTCCCACTTCCTTGCTGGTTTTGAACGGATGGATGATCGCTTTGCTACCCAGGAGGCTGAGCTTCGGCGCTGGCGGCGACATTATGGCACTTCGCCTCCCAGCGATTCTGAGTGATCCCCTCTCTTTGGCTCTTCGTGACAAAAAGGGGAAGATCTAGGTTTATTTTGTTGCATGCTGATCGGGGAAGCTTATGCGGGATGTACTTCCTTTTGGCTTTTCGTGACAAAAAGGGGGAGATCTAAGTTTATTTTGTTGCATGCTGATAGGGGGAGCATAGGCGGGATGTACTTCCTTTTGTTAGGGGGAGATTTGCTATTGATATTATCTGTTGACTTGCTATTTATATTATCTACTCTTTCTGTTACACGTTAGTACTGCCTGCATCTTAGCCTTATTCCTATTATTATATGCTGTCTCTATTATTGCTTATATCTTTGTCTTGTTGGTACTAACCCTACTTGACCAGGTAACTCTATTATACTGACGCAACTGTCCCTACATCGACACAGCAGTACTAGTGTAGTTTATTTTATATTTTTTGTATCTCACTAGGCGTAGATTTTTATGTACACGGGTTCTATCTCGGTGGTGTCTGAACCCGTGATTCACTTGTATTTATTTAGTTTCTGAGTTTTGTCACGGAATTGCCCATGGGGGAGATTGTTAGAGACATCTGTTTAATTGGAATATTCTGTGATCATATGTATTATAGTATCAATGCCGGGTTATGGGTTGTCGAGTTAAAGTCCGTTCTGTCCATTCTGCCCTTCAGTCGCTCGAGCCCGTTCGAAGTCTCCGCGCCCTCCTGGCGCTCGATTCCCGCTTGAGCCTAAAATCCAGAATGTACCCGGCTCGCTTGGCGCTCGATACCCGGTCGAGCCGAAAATCCAGAATGTACCCCACTTGCCAGGCGCTCGATACCTGCTCGAGCCCAAAATCTAGAATGTACCCCACTCGCTGTGCGCTCGATACCCGATCAAGCGCACGAAGGGTTTCTTTGGAAACCCTCCGTCAGCCCGCCGCGCGCTCGAGCGGTGCAACGGGCAAATTTTTGAATGAAAATTTTGAGCCATCTATAAATACTAGGCTTATATTTTTGGAACCCTAGGGACTATTTGACAGACTATTTTCGTGCCTCCTTTGAGAAGAAAGCTACTCAAGCTCCATTGAAATTTCTTCTCTGGAGAAAACCTAACATTACAAGATTGCTCTTCATGTTCAAACAAGTTTTCTCCTCAACCTACTTTAACTATTGAAATACTGCCTTCTACCTTCGTTGGAGACGTTGGTTCGTGAAGAAGGAGACTCGATCGTGATTGACAATTCAAGTGGTTCAAGGGAAGATTGACGTGAAGATCAGAATGTGTCCGGTTTCGTTACCGCGGGTAAATCCAAGGAGTTCCTTAGTAGGGATCACAAGTCGGGAGTAAGTCGGCTAGGTTAGCGCGTCGTTACCACCCGAGCTGTAAGTTGATTTTCATAGTGCATTGTTTCCCTGGCCGTTGAAGCCCGGAGGGTTTTCCTCGATTACCGTGGGTATCGAGTTTTTCTTTCGTCACCAAAAATCGTGTATTTATATTACTGTTTACGTATATTGTTTACTGTGCATGATTGTTAGTATCGTTGACATTTAGTACTAAATATCTTTTACGTGTATTGGATATTTATTATTATATACTGTTTCCTTCATATTTTTCGGGATCGAAACTTGAGTGTATCTCGTTAGCACAAAAAGTGCTTTTTCAGTGTACATAAGTTCTATGCTCTTGTCATCAGTTGTTGATTTCTTGAGATCATACTCTTCAGCATCTTTGGCTTCTTTAGGAAGATAATGAATCTGGAAACAGCATCAATCTCATCTTTTTGACTTGTCTCCCAAGTGTTGAGTTTTCATGCTTTTGATTGGTGTTTATTGCAAAATCCAGATTATGTTCTGCTCCAAAGTAAAACTCAGTTACTCCAAAATTTGGTTGGCAATGTATTCTGAAATCAACATCAATGTAGTCTCTAGCATGGCAGATTGATTGCTTAAGTTTATGTAATGAGTTTCAGGAGAGAAGGGCTTTTCTTGATTTCCTTGTCTTGCACAACCCTGCCATGAGAAGTGAAGGATGAAAGGTGGAAGCAAACAATTCCCGCTGACGTTCACAACCCTGCCATGAAAAGTGAGTATTTTTCACATAATATATCCTCTCGGTTCTTTAAAAAAGTGAGCTGTGGGCCTTATGCTTCTATTCGCATATCACAAAATGATGGGAGACTCAGACAGGACCATCCTTTCTTACTCACTTATCTCAATAACTTGACAGACAATGGAGTCTCGATCTGTTGTTCTTGATCGAAAGCTGCTTGCAAGGCTCGTTTTAATTAGAGATGAAGATCGGAATATGATGGGAGGTGGAATACTTGATCAGAGAAATGACCGTGGGAGGTGGAATATATCAGCAGTAATGTCTCAGGCGTCACAGCAGAACATATAGAATGGGTAATTTTCTTTCACTCTAATAATTCTCATCCCCTTTTGTGCCCTGGATTAAAAGATCAGTATCTTTATCGACTATATAAAGGATCTTGATTTATTAAATTTAATTATGTTTTATTATACATATTTTAAGTGTCTTAGACAATCAAATCTAAATTGAGTTTGATACTCCTAGTAGTCATTGAAAAAACACCCAAGAGGCTACAAAGTCTGTCGATATAAGTTTCTAAAAAGCGCAATATATCATGATTAATTCCTTTCATTTTGAACCTCTTGGACTACCGAATCGTTGATAGTTTAGTTTTATGAACTCGTTTTAGCAGTCAGAGTTAGCTGGACTGTTGATTTTGTCAGGTACATCAAAAGGCAATTCAAGATCTTCAATAAATTGCCTTCTAAATCCCTGGTCCCTTCAACTGCCGAGGAGCTTTGACCCCTCTACGGCCCACGACAAGCTCAGAGTGCATTGAAGTTGTCAAAGATGATCAAGTCGGGTAGAAGATTTGGGCCTCGCGAGTCTGACAATGGATATGGTTTGGACAAAGAATTTGCTCTATGAGACCGACACCGAGGGCAAATTTGCAGTCGATTGACTCAAGTTAGTTTGAGTTCGCAGCTGCCAAGCTCTAGTCGGGTTATATAATATATATA
>JAODPA010083145.1:0-25798 GCA_025585075.1 Nepenthes mirabilis | reverse complement strand
AAGCCGGAGTTCATCTTTCAAAAATCCGAAGTTCAATATCTGAAATTCTTTTTCAATAAAAAGGACAGAGTCTTGTTCATTAAATTTCTGAAGTTCTTTTCAAACGGAAGGCCGAAATTACTGAAGCCGAAGTTCTTTTATTATTGCCAGAGTTCTTTTCTTACAAAGCCGGAGTTCATTTCTTTATTCAAAGCCAGAGTTCTTTTCTGAAATCCAAATTTCATCAAAACCGGAGTTCTTTATTCATAAAGGACGGAGTACATTTTAACAAAATCCAAAGTTCTTTTTCTTAAAGGGGACGGAGGGTCTTTCTTTTCAACAGGGACGGAGTGCCTTTCTTACCAAAAATCCGGAGTGCTTAAAGGGACGGAGTGCTTTATGGACGAAGTACTTTTCTTTCAAAATCCGGAATGCTTAAAGGGACGGAGTGTTTCATGGACGGAGTACTTTTCTTTTAAAATCCGGAGTGCTTAAAGGGACGGAGTGTTTCATGGACGGAGTACTTTTCTTTTAAAATCCGGAGTGCTTAAAGGGAAGGAGTGTTTCATGGACGGAGTACTTTTCTTTCAAAATCCGGAGTGCGTAAATCCGGAGTTCATTTTCTTATAAAATCCGAAGTTCTAAAATACGGAGTCCAAATTCCACAAACACATGGCCGGTTTCAAATTTAAATTAGAGCTGATTTCCATTTCAAGTACTCAAGGCCGGTTTCATTGTTATCACAAAGGGGCCGATTTCAATTTTAACATGAAGAAGGCCGATTTCAATTTCAACATAAAGAAAGCCGATTTCGATTTGAATACAAAGAAAGCCGGTTTTGATTTTATCATGAAGAAAGCTGATTTCGATTTTAACATGAAGAAAGCCGATTTCGATTTTAATACAAAGAAAGGCCGATCTCGATTTTAACATGAAGAAAGCCGATTTCGATTTTAATATGAAGAAAGCCGATCTCGATTTTTACATAAAGAAAGCCGATCTCGATTTTAACATGACAAAACCGAAGCATCAAAGGCCGGAGTTCTTTTTCATAACTGGACGGAGTATTTATTTTCCTAAAATGCCGGAGTTCTAAATCTGAAGTCATTCTTTAAAATGCCGGAGCTCTAAATCATTTTCTGTAAAAATGTCGGAGGTCTTTTATCTTAAATTCAGAGATCTTTTGACAGAACAGAGTTCAATAGCAGGAATTCTTGTTTCATCTTAAGGCCTAAAATTCCTTTCCGTAAACATGCATTTAGCAAAATTCATAACCATTGACAATTAATCATAACAGAATAAATCTAACATCATGCGTAACAGGATTTCCTTTAAACATGCATTTCAGAACGAATAGTCATAAAACAGCAAAAGCTTACTTCATACAGAATATCATATACTTTCATAACAACATACACAAACATGAGCTTTAGAAATAGGGGTGAGTATCTTGCCTGAATTCTTTTCTACTTTTTCCTTAGCTTTCGGTCTCCTTCTTTACTGAGAGTTTCTAGTGGTGCCTTTTTCTAAAGCTCTAAGCCCTTATTTATAGCCCTAGGTTTTGGTGGCCGTCATTTATGGTTTCACATTTTCCAATGGTGATATTTATGATCTTACATTTTCCAAGGAGGGTCGTTTTTCAATAAGTGTCGGAAATAGCCAAGTTATTGATGGTCGTTCCTTCCCAATATTCTTCATTATTTTCTGTGACCGGACTTCATTTCTTCCGGTCAACTATTGGTGTTGACCGGACCTCGCTCTTCTTTCCTTTCCATCCATTTGTTTACGTTTTCCGGTTAACATTTTACGTTGACCGGATTACTCCCAATCTACTCCGTCTTTACAGACTGGACTTCATTTTCATTAAATCTGGACTTCCTTTTACTTCGGAATCCGGAGTACTTCTTTTAAACAAATCCGAACTTCTTCTCTTCAAGGAAATCCGAACTTCTTTTCTTCAAGAAAATCCGGACTTCTTTTCTTCAAAGAGATTCGGACTTCTTTTCCTCAAGGAAAATCCGGACTTCTGTTTTCTACGGAACCCGGACTTCATTATATTAAGGAAATCCGGACTTCGTTTCATCAAGAAAATCCGGACTTCTTTTTCATCCAGAAATCCGAACTTCTATTTCACCAATGCAATCCGGACTTCTTCTTATCCCGGAAATCCGGAGTTCTTAAGGCCTAACTTGATTCCATCTTAAGCAGATGTACTTTTCTTATTTTGTTTTCCGGTCAACTTGCGTTGACCGGACTTGATGATTAAAATTTTCCTTTTAAAAATTTTGGGTCGTTACAAGGCAAGTATCCCTCGAGGATTGTAGTGTCCGTGAGTCGTTTAGCTCGAGAAAGATTTGTAATCGTCATGATGAGATAGAAAAAGTAATTTTGAGGAGTAAAAGGGTCAATTGATTTTCATGTTTTTTGGGATGACCCTTGATGGGTCTAATAAGTTAACATAGCAGGTAATATTTTTGAGGAGGTTAGAATTTTTCTATTCTGGTGTCGTGATAGGCGACTATCCCCACATAAGTGGAGGAAACGTTTATAGTTAGAATTACTCCGCCAATACGTCGAAATTAATAGTTAGAATCTCTACTTTGGGAACTTAGGGATGTTACCTTGGAGGTAGCTAATACCAGATAATTTCAAGGGCTATAATAATTGTATCATAAATAAAGAAATAATCTTATGATATTGAGAATGGATAGACCCATTTAACGATTGCTGGGATAAACCTTAGCGTCTTTAAGAAATTTGGCCTTAATGCTGATAATTGATGTTAAGAGTTTTTAGACTCAGTGTGCTTTCGGTGTTTTATAGGAGATGTGAAAGGAAAAATTGAGAGTACGTTCAAATTCTTGGACAATAGGGGGTTGTTTTCTTAAATTGGGAGATAGAAACGTATTCAAAGTATTAGAGCCATCAAATCTTGGAACGAGAAATCCCTATGGTTTTGTTTCAGAACGATTCACTTATATTATAATTATCGAGAATGTGTTTAGATTAAATTAGGTAGCCCATCGGTATGCCAACGAGATTTTGAGGTTTCTAAGTATTTGGGTTTTGAGATTTCAGGCAATGACCTAATGTTGTAATAAATCTTTAGGCGATAATTATAATTGTAGTTTCTAATTTGGTTGTAATTTAAGGATTTATCGGGATTATCTGCATGATATGGCTATCTTGGGATTTTCTTTAATTATGGTTGACATGTAATCTAAGTGTTTCACGTAGATTGTGTATTTTAGAAAAATGTCGGTTTGATGATATATCAACGAAATAGTGAGGATATAAGGTATTTCGATCTTGAGGTTGTTTGCGATTTGAAATTTGTGCCAAAATCTTAATTGAAACTTGATCAGGGAGTTTTGGAAGTCAAGTTAAATTTGATATAGCGGCAAATTATAATCGGATGACTCGTAGTTAGATAAATAATTAGAGTAGCACAGCGAAAATGTGACAAATCCACATATGTTTAGGTTCAATCTGAGGCTCAGAAGAAATATTTCCCTTCTAGGCTTAGGGTAGATCAAGCAAGAAATTTCAGTCGTTTGAGGTTTCGAGTTGAGTCGGAAAAGTAGTTAATGAATTTGGTATGTCTTCGAACTCGGTAGAATTAGATTTTGATAGAACGCGCCGGGTAATAAGAACCGGGATAATTCAACGCTAAAGATTCTTCGAGATAACCGTTTAATCAATGAGCTGATTTGGAAACACTAGAAGAATTTAGAAGGTTACCACCGATTATAGGAATTTAAGGTTCGGGGAAAATGCTTATTATTGAGACTTAGCATAAATTAAAGTAAGAATTTTTAGCTGATTGCGTACTTGAGCTAAGTCACAAGGAATCAATAGATTTGAGTTGCCCTCAAACTTGGTAGATTAGTGTGAAGTTTTTCTCAGATATCGTAAATATGGAAGTAAATAAGTGATTGTGATGAATTATTTTGGAAAATTTAAAGCTTATCCCCATAAGGAGGTTTCAATTTAGGTTTTGATAGAATAAAACAGGTAATAAGGATCAGAACAATTCAACACTTGAAATTTTCAAGGATAATCGTCTAATCGATGAGGTGATTGGGAATGCTTGGGAGATTGCCTCTGACTCGGGGATTTCGAGATTCGTCAAATTTTGAGGAAGAAATTTCTATAAGTGGAGGAGAATGTGATGACCCAAGTTTCGGAATATGATAATTTGAAAGTAATTAAGTTAAAATAGGTGAATTGTGGTCAAAAGGTATGGAAGGAATCAGATTGAAAAGCTCAAAGAATCGGAATTAGTAAATCGGAAATCGAAATTGTAATCTGTGAAATGTTAATTCGTAAATAAGATTTCGGATTTTAAATTGTGATAATCATGACTTATTGAGATTATATAATAAAACATAAGGTCCAATGATGTGAAAGATTGGGTTAGAATGGTCAAAATGGATCCCGAACGACAAAAATGCGAAATAGGCTTACTGTGGGCCTGACCTACGCCCTCCTTGGGCTTGAGCCCATGGAGAGCATAGAATCCATATTGGCTATGCTTGCCGCGTGCTCGCCGCCCACTCGAACCGGCCTAGGCAGTAAGGTAGCGCTCGCCGTGCGCTCGAGCACCAGGCCATTTTAAAGCCTCGTACTGTTTCGTGATTTTCATTTTTTCCATACAACCAAACCCTTTTAGAGAGAGAAAAGGCAACAAATAAGAGAGGGAAAGGAGGAGATCGAGGTCGTGGAGTCCAAATCCGGTTTTGAATTAGTTGGAGAAATCGTAGAGCACGTCGATGCAAGTACATATATACCATTTTTCTTCCATTTCTTTGATTTTCGTTCAATTCTCTTCAGGTTTTTTTATCCCGATACCCGACCCCATGTATATATTTGTAAAACCTATGATTCTAGCATGCATATATATGAATTGTATGTCCAAATTTGAGGAAATATACCGGATTTTGCACGAAAACCCCAATTATGTTTGTGAAACCCTAACCCCACTCCCGGGTGGTTTCGGCCTTCGATTTTTGGACTTTTGCATGAATTAGTACTAGAATATGATTACCCATATCCCCCATATGTTAATTCATCGATTGAGTACCTGATTTGGTGGAATTATGTGAAATTTCGTTCGTAAAATCCTAACCGTATGCCCGGGTGGTTTCGGGCTTCAATTTTTAGGACTTTTGATTTATTTGGGACAGATTATGATTATACATGACTTGGGTAAGTTGATTTACCAATTGGGTATCCGAAATTGTGAAATTTGGTGGAAATTCGCTCGTGAAACCCTTGACCTGCGCCCGGACACCGTTTGAGCTTCTATTTGGAGTTAAATGTATAAATTGACTTGGGATTATAGTTACTTATGCCTTGGATTCGATAAATTACATGTTGGATATCCAAAATTTTGAGAATTAATCGACTTGTGTATATGTGCACTATTCACATGCACTGCTCACGGGTACTATTCACCCGAGAATTTCGGACGATATTTTGTATAATGTTTCCATGTTCAAATGCCGATTAAGTGATATATATTTGTATAAATTTAATTGTTCAATTTAAGAGTTTCGGCATGCCCAATTTTGAAGGAATTCGTATTCGGAAGCTCTTCAAATTAATTTGTTCCTTCCGGAGAGAGATGAAGTTGAGATACGACAGTAAACACGAAGAGGGAAAATACAGGGAGAAATCACTCGTTCGGATCTTAGCCGGATAAAAACAACGGTAGATTGGGTTCAAGTAAGTGTACTTCGGACGCTAATTCCTATTTTTACAGTGTTTTAATATCTATGCAACTGTATTTATGCTCTAAAAGCACGTTTCTCCATGTCCTACATAAATAAAGCATGTTTTTATAAATTAATCAGACATATTTCATGTTTACAAGTATATACTGTAATATCTAGCATCAATTTCATAAAAATGCACATGCTAAGTGTCCGTTTATCGTCTGATAATTTTGGCCAAACCCTAAGTACGAAAATAATGGGTTTTAATGATTTTTATCAATAATTTTTATTGTATAAAAGTTAATTTGTATTGAAATAAAGCTCCTAATGTAATTGGTTTCGAAAAATTTTATATGGACTTATACTGATAAATCACTGTGGACTTCTGAAGCAAAACTGAAAGGTTTTTAGACCATTACTGTATATTCTGAACCAATTCTGAAGGGTTTTTAACTGTTTATGTATATTCTGAAATAAATTTGAAAGGTTATGAATTGTTTCTGAACATTTTGGAATTAACTGAAGGGTAATTGTGAAACTCTGAAACGAAAGAGGGTTTTCAGTTAAGAAGTTATTTCTAATACTGTTATTTAAGACCCAGGATTGATTACAGTCAGGTTAGATTCTCTAACATGCCTTAGAACGTTACGATGGTAATCGAGGATAACTCTATCCATATAGTTATGCGTGGTCCGCCCTTTTCTCGGGACATTACGGTCAGGAAGAAAGATTCTGAACCTAGTCTACATTCGGGAGGCACACCTGTACTGATCCCATGGGAAGGGATCTCTTGTTTCTGTTTCTAGCTTTTGATTGTATAGAATGGATACAATCTATCCTCGATTATTCGCCCATCAACTAGTCGGGTCTATTGAGAGGGTCCGTTACTATTCTTTACTGTTCTGTACTACTATTTTATTTTTTAACTGGTATGTACCACTGTTCTATTCTTTACTGTTCTGTACCACTGTTCTGTACTTTACTGTTCTGTACTACTATTCTGTTCTTGACTGTTCCGTACCGATTATTATTCTGTACTGATATAAAAGAAAAATTTTTTGATTCTGCTTTCTAAATTATACTAATTTCTGATTTCTGAATTTAATTATTGTCTAACTATACTTTCTTTGTTTTCTATGTCCTGTTCTATATAAACTGTTCTACATAGTTGATTTACTGTATACCTGTATGTACCTTGTTGAGCCTTGGCTCACTATTTTACTATTTTTTTCCTCCGGATGAGACTGTAGAGTTAGTGTCAGATGAGAAGGAGTGATATAGAGCCTAGCTTGAAGATTGTGGAGATCTGAAATAATTTGGATGATCAATTGGATGTAAAGACTTGACTTGATATGTGATTTTGTATATAGATTTTATACCTATAGACATTTATGTATATATGGGTCTTGTATAGAAATGCATGTAATGCATGTGATGAACAGAAAATTATACTTCTGTAGGTTAATAGTTTTGCTTTCGCTCTATACTTTTAGATATTCTATATAAGTCCTAGATGGCATCTCACTCATGAACTGTTAATATACTAGATAGTTTGTTGGATTAATACCATAGATAGTATCTGTGATTCTGTGTACGCGTATTGTAGGGAAAATTATAGTATAAATAGATAGTTTTGTGCTTGTACTGGTGGGTTATATAGGTTTTGTACATATTATATTTTTCTATTTTTTATCTAGTTACAAAGGAGACTCTGTCGAAATTTCTACAGAAGTTATACGTTGTATTTTGGTCATAAATCCTATTTTTGTCTTGATGGAAGTTTTTGAGGAAAAAAAAAACCCATTCCGTCACATTGATCCCGTTGGTCTGGCCGTTTCACTTTGTTAGCCTCTTCGGCCACTATATAGGCTTGAGCAATGGTTTTGACTTCACTAAAGGTCTGCGGACTTTGTAGGCCAAGTGCCTGAAAAAGTCGCCAAGCTCTAATGTGAATATAAAGGCGCTAAGCTTCACCTCATCAGTAAGTTTTGGGATTTTTCTGGCCTCAGCCGTGAATCTGGTGAGGAACTTCTTTATACTTTCATTTGGCCTTTGCTTAACTCGGGCCAAATGCTATGGCTACTTCTCCTCTCTCTTGTTGGAAGCAAACTGAGATAGGAAGCTATTGGCTAAATCCTGAAAAGTTCTAATTGAATTCAGTTGAAGTCGATGAAACCATGCTCGGGCGTCCTCTTTTAAGGTCAGGGAAAAGTAGAGGCACATTGCCGCCTCATCCAAACCTTGAAAACTTAGGAGAGTATAAAAATGGTCCAAATGATCCATAGGCTCAAAACCTCCATCATATGGCTCTAGACTCGGCATCTTGAATTATGTGGAAGCGAGTGTGTACGGATCTCCATAGTGAATGGGGATCTCTGCAAGTCAATGGCTCTTCCTCCAATGTCTTCCCCAAAGACACGCTACCATATTCTCTCGACTTTTTCCTCCATTCGGGGAGGAGCCGTCATCCTCTTTTCATTGAGAAAATTCCTCAATTCAAAGGGGTTTCATGCAAACTGGTAAATTGGGTGACTCACATCCCTTAGAGGACGTTCGCCATGAGAGAGCCCTTCTTGGATTATAGGCTCCCTCTTGTCATGAGAATACTAAGGGTTTCGCCTCTCAAGGCTATCCTCTCAGACTCGAAAGTTTAAGCAACCTTCAAGTCAAGATAGGACTTTAGCGCTTGAGATAGTTTTAGTCCCATGGTCACTCTGATGATCAATCTTCATAGAGGGGTGTTTCCTTCCTCTATTCCTTCTCTTAGACGTAGTGGTATGTGAGTTCGAAGATGGGGCCCCTTTTGAACATTCATCCAATTGTGTGCAAATTGTCTGGATGACCTTAGAGATGTCGTCCATTTTGAATGCTAGTACATGTACATAAGGGTCAGAATGATCGTTCATTCGACTGACAACTGGAGGACAATTATTACATGAAGTGGCCTCTCTAATTGGTGCACTAACTTGTGTTTTACCATTGACCATGCTCTTATCAAAATTGTGGTTTTTGGACTTTTAGTTACGTTTTCCCATAGACGGTGCCAATGTTGCATCTGAGGACTTCAAATTTTATATGGATGAAGAGAATTGTCCGTCAGGTGCTAAGACGTGTTCGGTCATCATACGCCTTTATTCGAACCTGTGCAACTACAAAATAAAGTCAAATGATTGGCGGGACTCACTCCCTGATATATCCTCTGACGCTTTACTCAGTATCTTTTTTTGTATAAGAAAAACGATTGAGGATGTAAGATGTGTGTTTATATCTAAGGGTTTGCGCCCTTATATGGCGTCTTTTATGAAAAGAGAGAATGTGTACTTTTGACATCTCTAGTCCTTTTTCTGGAAAAAGTTTGATCCTTCTCTATCTTTGAAGAGGATGTGCTTTTATAGAAAGCAATCGATGGTTAACGGTTAAGGAAATCGATCAACGGTTCGTCTTTATCGTAACAGTAGTTTTTATAACGTCCAGTGTCGTTAGTTGGAAAACTGTCCAGACCGTTAAACTGACCTCAACCATATTTGTGGACATGGCCTCTGAGCTTTATCATTTAACCGAAATTTGTATTGGGTCAAATTTTGTGGGCCGTGGGATATAACACCCATCATATATAATAAAAAGTTTTTACTATACAAAGACAATAATGTAGCAAAAGATGTTTTACAAAAAAAATGTCAAGAATTTGATCTCTAAATAAATGTTTACCTGATGGCAAGTTATTCTATCAATATTTAACTTCAAAATTGAATTTATTAAAAGATGTTCAAACTTTAGCAGATTTTCTAATAAGAAAATTTTTATAAAGATACCATGCCTCCCAAAACCATTAAATTAAAAGCTATTCAAGGCCCTCCTACACCTGCTAAACAAACTACCAAAGACTATGTCATGCCTATTCTATAAAAGTCTATCCCTATATCAAATCAATTCGCAACCCTTAGAGGTTTCCCACCATTGACTTTTTAGGAAGTCATTTAAACCCAAAAATCTGATCAAGCCTCAACATTCACAATCTCTGCTAAACTTAACGATACACCATCAAATCATATAACCAAATCCCTGACTATCTATGTAGCCATGACAGCTCTCATTCAACAATCCTTACTCAAGGACTTATTATGAATTGATCCTAATAGATGTAGGAACTATTGAGCTCAAACACTATAGGAACCCACAAGATAATTCAATTGTATATTTAACATGCAAAATCATGAGGATTAGACAAGCTAATGAGATTGCACTCACCCTTTGGGATATCAAATTATTTTACGTTAATTATTACCCCATATAAGGACACATGGCATAATGCTTTCTGCCTAAAATCTTATACTCATTCTTGGTTTATCAAATTCGATAAGTTATGTCCAAAGATACTGTCAAATTGGTTTACTGAATGATGGCTATACTTTGGTCCTATCCCAACCATTTATCCAGCCAATGTGCAAGAGTCCCAATTATATTATAAAAAAATTATGTAAGGATGTGTCTCCATTCCTCAAAAAGATTTGCTTTTGTATCAACTGTGAAATCTCATGGATTATGACATAGACTTTCACCTGCTAACAATTTTATCAAGGCACTCTACGATCAATTGTATGAGAATTTAGAGTCAAATGGTGGGATAAATTTGATCATTCCAATATCACACCTATTTATATTCAAACTTATTTGTAGAATCTCACCACTATCAAACAAACTATCCAGGAGGTATCTCGTTAGCTACCTCTTACTCCACCTCTAACAACAGCAACACTGGTGCCATCAATGCCCACTCCATCAACTCCTTCAGAGCCAGCAACAACTACACCAATGGTCCAGTCCAAATCTCCCACTACTTCTGTCTCATCCAAGAAATCCTCTAAGAAGGCACAAATTCAAGAATTATTGGCCAAATGATGAAGATTATGTGAAAATGGGCCGATATTGAGGACTCATCCAATTCCTCCACTCAACCTCCCTCTTAATCAGTTAGCCCACAAGCTTTAAATCCTTACAGAGGTCCATTTATTTAGGATCCTTTTGAATTCTGAGTTGTACTCAAAAACAAAAAGCCCAGTAACCTTGTTACAATTTCAGGTATTAACATTTATAAACTCTACCCTTCCTATATTCAAGAAGCAATTATTCGACAACCAGCAAGAGAATATCAACAAAAACAATGGATGGACTTCATCAAAATGAACAAAAAAATTTTGGCAACAGCAGACATCCCATTATCATCGGTATCAATAGTAAAAGCACACTTCCCACCAACAATACTAATGAAATCAAACCCTTAACTCAACGGAAAATGAGATTGAATGGTGTTGGGTCCAGTATGAAAGCCTAAAGAAAATCGAAGCCCAACCCATGGAGCAACAGTCCAAGTGGCGGAACTGGCCCAACGCTCCAGAGCGACCTACGTGGCGGCCCGTACTCACAGCTAATAGGCATCGCCTGCAATCTATTAATGCAGTTGTCGAGCAACAATAGGAACGCAGGAGAAATGAGCCAATGGGGAAAGAGTCAGTACTGCCAGCCACGTAGACAGTTTTAAAAACTGTGTCAAGATGGCCGTTTGGACTGCTGCTCCCTGAAAATGGCCTTGCGCTCCTCTGGGCCTCATCAGTACTAGACCCAACACTAGCCCCCCATGCCTGTGCCGACTTGCAGTCGATGCATAGCATGTCTACTTTGGGTCTAGTTGGTTACTGCACTGCCTCCCTCGAGATGCGCTAGGCTTTGTCTTCTTCTGGCATCGCATCTTCCCCAAGTACCCATGCAGGCTTTTCAGGTGCCGCAGTAATTTGGTGCTTTGAAGGGTTAGATTCGCACCCCTAAGGTCGTGTTGGTATCGAGGACTTTCCTTATTCGTGAATGACGACTATCGGGGAGCACGCCCAATTAAGTGCAGGTAAGGCGCCAGCTAGTCCATAAATAGGAGGGTGCTTTGACCGGCGTGGTTCATCACTTGGCTAATTTTGGAGAAGTAATGTGAGGGCTTTGGCTCTCCCCCCTTCCGGTGGGAGTCCGCAAAGGAGTCGGATGGACTAGCTGGAGACTAGGAACTTCTGGTGTAGACTATTCTCACACCCCTACTATGGTTGGTTCCTCGTGTTAATGAGGGTGGTTCAGCTACTTTGCCATCGTCGTGTGCCTGCCTCCAAACTCTAGTGATCTCCGATGTGGTGAAGGATTGTAGCGAAGCTATCACGGGGCACTTTGCCTCCGGTGTGGCGCATCGCTCACGGTCTCCACTCCACTAGGGGCATCATACGTGCCATTTGGAGGGCAGGCAAAGGATGGAGTCCCTGTAGGGGGAGTGTAGGCCCTCTGCGTCCCTACCGGACACTCCTGCTATGGGTGTTGGTTCTGCCGGTGCGGTTAGTATTGGGCTAGTGCGTAGGAGTTGAACAACACCGACGGCTCTGGTGCTTGGGCTTGTTGGGTTACCGGCAATGGAACCATGTTGATCCCATGTGGATCACATTTTTCTAACCACGCTCCAAGCATCCGGGGCTACCGCCCGGGGCTTCGTGCCCAGTGCCGTATCTTCCTCCTCTTTCTTGTACTTTTGCTGTTGCGAACTGTGTACTTGTAAAGGAATTTTGACTAATAAAAGTAGTAGTTATTGCCTTTACTCTCTTTGCTTGTCACATGAATCTTCTCCCTTTTTGTCGCTTGGTGCAATACATCTCCCAGATCGCCGGGCTTCTCTTCTTGTTTTTGTCACACAAGCCGATTCGCACGTTTGAGCACTCCCAGTGGCCTGCGGCCCGTCTTTGCCAGCACCTTCCCTCGAGTCGCTGTGCCAACTGTCGATGGGAGGACGCGGTGCCAAGAGATGGTTGACGCTGGCCCCTCGAGGAGATCAAACGCTGCTGCCAAACGTCATATCTACTGGATGGTCTGGCGCATTGATTGCGTGGGAGATTTTGGGACGTCGCATCATAATGACTTCTTTGGAAAGGCGTGACATTCCAAGGGTCTGCCACGTGGAAGCAGTCTATTTGCCCTCTTCCAGCACGCTTTGGTTTCGAAATTTCACCATTTCATTAGGGGCCTTTAGCTATTTAAACGCCTGAGTTCCCTCCTAGGCTTTGTGCCCCATAGCTACTTTGACTGTGCAAAGCTTTGCACTACCTTTGGGCCTTCTTGTCTTTCTCCTTCCACGTTATGGTTCTAATGGAAAGATTATCCTCGTCATCAGAGTTTGAATCTTCTTTGGGAGAATCTCTAAGGGACGCTCATGCTTCAGGGATTCATGGTGAGGCAGCACTTGGCGCAGTGGCAGCAGAGGGCTATCATTTAGAGGCCACTATTGTGGGCCCGATACGATTCTTGATGGTGCCTCTAGGCTTCGAGAGGGAGGAGGCATCCACTCCCTTGCGGTATCGTTGGCCCAAGAGGGCGGGTCCCTCGCTTCATCGAGTCGCCAAGGCCATGGAGGACTTGGAGGTCCGTGTGCAAGCTACCGCAAGCGCTATCGGGTGGGCTCAGGCCTGCGCGGCATGCTTTGAACGAGCGTGGTCAAAATTTGAGGTGAGGGCCTCGAGGCTTGCTGGCGCTAATATGTAGGCTCAGGACCACATACTGGCTCTGCAGGAGGAGCTCGAGCAACTCTGGGTGTGGCTTGGAGAGGAGTGCATGCGGATGGGGGCCAAGTTGAGGTCGAGGTTTTTGTCAAAGGATGTCAGTCCTACACTGGAAAGGAGCTTCCAAGACTGCATTCGTCTCAATCGGAGACTAGTCTCACTGGAGGATCCGAATTTCTGCGTCAGCATCCCGGACTCTCGAAACTCCAGCACCCTGACATGCCCGAACCTGACAGAATACATGACTCCAGATCCTTCTGGGCTCGGAGGGGGATGTTAGTTGTACTTTGCGACTGTAGGCTGCTTTACAAAAAAGAGTTATTAATGAATCACATAATGAAACTTTGTACTTAGCTGTGCCATTTATTTTTTGTCGCTTGCTGTGCTTGAATGGTCCGTTATCCTTCACACGCGCTTGTCTTGGAAGTCTTTTCACTGCCATCCCTGGTGGTCAGGATCCCCGCATTAAACGTAGGCATGACAGCGAGGATCCTGGCAGGCGGCTGAGGCGTTGTCAATCTACAATCTGACAGATGCTATGATTGGTTGTCACTTGGGACTCACGACGTTCCTGCTAAGCGGGCACGTGGCCTGGCCATTAAGCAAAGGCATCATTTGAGTTTTCCCGCGTGCTGGCACCCCGTTGCCTATTTAAGCGACGCTTCAGTGAAGTCCCCTCTTTTATGCTTCCTTGTGCTAAAGGCTTTCGACTTATTCCACAGAGAGAAAGATGGAAAAGAAGAAAGGATTGCCTTCCTCTTCCCAAGTTTCTCACGTTGTTCATCATGGGGTTAACAACACTGGGTCCATCCTGATAGCGAGCACCATTGCTGCCCTAATGGTGGACTATGGGATCCCCAGCGACTGGGCTTACCGTGCTCCTTGCCCCACTGGAAGAGCCAACGCCCCTCTAGAGGGTTTCATCTTCGTTTATGAGCACCATCTGAAGGGTGAGCTTCGTTTCCCCATTGTGTGCAATCTGTACGCACTTGTCGAAGCATTGCACATTCTCGTTGTGAGGCTTCATCCGAATGTTGTCCGTTATTTGGATTCCTTGTACGTTTTCGGCCGCTTTCATTTTTGCATCTTCGATGCAAAGGCGGCAAAGGTAGTCTTTCGCTTTTCTGAGTCTAAAGATTGGATTTCAATGTCTCCTCGAGCTGGCTTTCACTTCAAGGGTACCAACCCTGACTCGGTGAAAAATTGGAAGAACTGGTTCTTCTTCCTGTAGGAGCCCTCGGCCTCAGAACTCTCCAATGAGTGGGGTCCAATCCCTGAGTATTTTTGCAAGGGAGTGACTACCGAGGAGAAGAGCGACTCAAATAAACTCATCGCTACGATCCACTTAGAGATGGAGACATTTTCCATCCAGGGTCATTATCTGAGCTCGCACGTTTTCGAGGCCGCCAAGTGGGGGCCGGAGTCTGGATGGGCAATCGCCGGCCCAAAGAAGAAGAAGTCTGATGCCCTCGTGCTCTGTGAGCTGTCAAGGGAGCTCTCAAAAGAAAGCATCTCATTGCTGGAGACCTCATCTAAGGAGGAGGTGGAGGCTCCCTTGTAGAAGCTAAGAGAGGCTAGTGACACCTCCACCCGAATGTCACAGAGATAAGTGCCGGAGTCTGCCGCACTTGCCACGTGTTCCACTTCAGAGCAGGTGTCGAACACAGTTTCGCGGGAGGAAGTGGCTGAACACTCGCCCATCCCTACTATGATGCTGGCTGAATATGGAGTTCCCATGGTGGAGCTTCATTCTGGAGGGGAGTCCCCTGCGGGTTCTTTTGTTGATCTGGAGCGGCCGGAGGCGGTCGCTGAGGATGTGCCGATAGTGGAGGTCGACGCACTTGATTCAGGAGAGGCGGAGGAGGATGGCGTTCCAGAGTCTATGCCAGGGCCACCTCAAACTTTAAAGCAGATGGGGTCACCTGACAGAGCATCCTAGGAGGTGCGCGTTCAAGAGGGCGCTACAACTGTGGAGGAGGCTATAGCCAGTTGGACTGCTAGCCCACCTAGTGCTGACCTGGCCCCGGAGGCGATCGCGGTGGAGGCGGTTTAAGAGCCAGAGCGCCCAAGCGTTTCCTCACTGCCTGCGACTCCAGGTGCTCTCCGTTCCGCAGAAGTTGCTGCTGGGGACTTGAAGCCCCCAAGCGTGACGGCATCAGGAGGTGGGCCTAGTCACACAGCCGCATTCTCTGCTCAGGTGTGATTGCCTTGGTCATTGCGTCTTTCCATGAGCTAGAATTACGAGATTTGTTGACCCCTTGTTTACTCTTATAGGTCCTTGTGGGGTTCATCTTCCTCAGCATGGTACATGCTCAACTACTCAACTTCTTTCTCCAGGTCAAGGAAGAGTCCAGGCAGGAGATGACACAACGTGCGGGAGTTGAGACTACTGCGCTCAGGGATGAGAACGAGCTACTGAAGGAACAAATTGGGTGCCTGACGGAGGAACTCGAGCGGCTCACAGAGGAGAACAGAAGACTGGGTCATGAGGTTTTGCAACTAAGGGGATGGACTTCCACTATGGCGGATGACATATCTCGCCTCACCGCTAACGTCAGACTGTGGTTCACTCCAGAAGAAGTGTGCCTTGTGCTCGACGCCAGATTCTAGGAGGGTATCCGCCTATGCTGCCGGATCGTCTCCATTGCACTTCCGAACATTTCTGTGGGTATCTTACATCCACGGAATGTCGGGGTTTCGGACAGCTCCTGCTTGAGAGACTTCTCTGGGGAGGATGGGCCTTCAGACTCGTAGAATCATAGTAGCTCTTTTATTTTTCATTGTATAGTGCCGCATTGTAATGTAACTCGTCCTCAATGAATGAGAGGCAGCTGTTTCTCTTGCACCTGATATCTCCGGCTGCATGATACAGCTTTTTTGAATCTTTGTTCATATCTTAAAGGCTAAGGTGTGAAGTTATTGTCACCATGGCCCCAATCCGGCGCCTTCTTGCGCTATACTCGTCCTTTGTCAGAGAATGTCATTGCAACTTGCGCGTTTAGCTAGAAGCTCGGTCTAATAAAGTAAACATTATCGCTAGCTGTGACGAAACGGATCCTAATCCTTATAGGACCCTCTGTCAAACACATACAGAACAAAGTTCATAAATTTAAATCATTTAACTTCTGTAGAAATTTTGGTAGAGTCTCCCTTATAACTAGACGAAAACAAAAAATAATAACCTGTGTTGAATAGCCTGAACAAGCACACAACTAATTTAACACCACAAATTCTCATACAACACACATTCGAAGGATCATAGATGCCATTCATGGCTTTCAACAATCCTAACTACAATATCAGAATCTGTATGAGAGATGCCGTCTAGGACCTATACAAAATTCAAAGAAAAGAATAGCGGAAGCATCATATCCTTAACAGAATCCTGCGAAAGCAATAACAAAACATTCATCATAATATAACCTTATTACATTATCGTAATATGCAATGCTCATTTCAAAACGCTAGCTACAGGAATCCAAAATCTTTTGATCCATCGAAATCCTTCAAGGTATTCAAAACTTACGAGCTTTCCCTTCTTCTAGCTAGATCTGATTTTGATCCCTTTCAAACTTTTGCTTATCTGGAGGGAAGAATAGAAAGTAAGGAGTGAGCTTAACAGCTCAGCAAATGTGCCCAAAATAGTGAAAACATACAATTATCTATATATATATACAGAACATATACATACTTTCAGACGAGAACTAAAAAAGGATGCGAGTAAATCATGCATGCAGGCGAGAGAAACAAAAGCATAAAGACAATGCAGAGCATAAGAAAACCGATTACGATACAGGATACAAAAGAAACTATGATTGCAGGTCCTCAGTTCTTGGTTCCGAATTCGGTTCAGAGTTTATATTTTACAGTACTAAGTTTTCTTTTAAATCTAGTATCCTCCATACTTTACATCCCGAGGGCAGAATGGTTCTTATTCAGTTTAATTCTTTACATACCCTCCATACTTTACATCATGAGAGTAGGATAGTTTCCTTTTATTTTACTTTAACCTTTACATACCCTCCATACTTTATATTCCGAGGGCAGGATGGTTCTTTTCATTTTAATTTTTACATACCTATATACTTTACATCTCGATGGTAGGATGATTTCTATTTACTTTAGTCTTTACAGACCCTCTATACTTTACATCCTGAGGGTAGGATGTTTTCTTATTCAATTTATTCCTTTACAAACCCTCCATACTTTACCTCCTGAGGGTAGGATGGTTTCTATTCACTTTTATTCTTTATATACCCTCCATACTTTACATCTCGATGACAGGATGATTCTTTGGTCCTATTAACTATCATTCAGTGTTTCGATACAATAACCTAAGGGCGAGGTTATTGACTTATTAGGCCAGAAATCCTATTGATTTACTTAACTGAGGATATTCCTGTCTTTATTTCCTTAATCTCAACTCTCCGTACCTCAAAAACCATTCCAATTCATACGATTTTACCTTCAGTCAGTTTCAGAGCTTCTTTATGACTTAACGATACAGTTTTAGATTAATTCCTCAAGTATAATTTGTCAAATAACTTCATCAAACCTCCAATTAGCATTTTCATCTCAAGATTCATACCTTTCTTCTTATTCTTCAACTCTTAGCTTATCGTATTTCAGTTGGCCAATTAAACCTTAATCAGAAATCCTTCAAATATCTTCAAAACATCCTAGAACATTAACAATGCATTCCTATGAAACTTTTCAGACTAAACCTTAATCAGTAATCCTTCAGATAGCTTTAGAACATCTCAGAAGATTGACAGTGTATTCCTATAAGACTTTTCAGACTAAAATCACCTCATAGGCCTTATCATATTACAAAATCATAGTTACATCTCAAAATTTAGGGAACTTATACATAAAACCCCCAAATTTCAACCTAGGGTTTTGCACAGAACCTTCAAACCTTAATCGGACGCCCTACGCATGTACAATCATGAAACTGAAGACATATGTTGCGATACATATAGATAAACTTGAAATCTATCCGGTTAATATATAGAAACATGCTTCATATGCATTAAACAGAGAGAAATAGTAATTTGCAGTATAAATACATTAAAGAAAAATGGTAAAAATAGAGGGTAATGTCTGGGGTACACTTGCCTTAGCCTGCTCTACCATTATTTTTACCCAAATCGGATCGGAACTGGCGAATTTTCCCCCTTTCTTCCCTTTTTCTTCCTCTCCCTTCCTCTTCCTCTTCGTTGCTGTTGCTATTGCCTTAGGCTTTTTCGCACACAATACCTGTCTTAGGTGCTCAGCCCCACTCAAGTCATCGTCGCTCTCATGTGCACAGTCCTAGCCCACGACCATCGTAGACTGAGGGTGCTCTCTTCCTTAGGAGAATGTCATTACATGTCTGCCATTCTTGCCCCCTAGGGCTTTAGTGGTCGTATGTTGGGAAACTTCAAAAGCCCCCAAGCCTGACACTTTGACCACCCGGGTCTCTTGGTACTGAACTAAGGTTTTCGGGCCGCATGGGCCCTTCGGCGCGGAGCCGTGATTTGAGTGTGACCACTTTCGGATCGTTTGGCGTAAAGCTAGGTTGGCGGGCCACTTAAGGCCCTTTCAACGCGGAGTCAAAGTCCGGGTATGGTCGCTTTTGGGCCGCTCAATGCGGGGTTGAGGCTAGGATATGGCCGCTTTCAGGCCATGCGGCGCGGAGCGAAGGTTTTGGGGCCGCTTTGGACCACTCGATGCGGCGTCAAAGTTTTGGGGCCGCTTTGGGCCACTTGACGCAAGGTCGAGGTTCGGATATGGCCGCTTTTGGGCCACTTGGTGCAGAGTCAAGACTCTGGTTTACGGACGGATGAGGATTTGCTTGACTTATGGGTACTCTAGGTTGTTTTGTTTTTGAAATATCATGCATGCAAACACTCATATGAATGATCAAACAAGATAACATAAAATCAAATTTATTAAATGGAAATACATGATATGTACAAGCATCTCTTATGATGTGTGTGTGTCTCTTACCTGGGCTTAGAGAGAACCTACTGGTAGTATTTTTTAAGGTTGGCGGTGTTCCAAGTCCATGGGACCAATTTGCCATCCTGGGTGCGTAGCTTGTACACTCCATTCTGGAGGATCGCTGAGACTAGGAATCGCCCTTCCCAGCCTGGGGAGAGCTTGTTCTTGCTAGCAGCCTTTCCCGCTGCCTCTACATTCTGCAGGACCAGGTCTCCAACCACAAGCGGGCATGCTTTGACCCGCTTGTTGTAGTACTGTAAAATTCGCTGCTGATAGGTTGTTGTTTTTACGTGGGCTTTGTCACACACCTCCGGGAGCAAGTCTAAGCATTCCCTGAGCCTCTAGGAGTTGGTGGCTGGATCAAAACATTCGACTCGTAGGCAGAGTAGTCCCACTTCAACAGGAATGACCGCTTCGACCCCATAGCAGAGGTTGAAGGGCATCTTTCACGTTAGTTCTTGCAGTATCGTACGATATGACCAGAGTACGGAAGGCAACTCATCAACCAAGGAGCCCCTTGCGTCTTCTAGTTTGATCTTTAATCCATGCAGCAGCGTGCGATTCGTGACTTCAACTTGTCCGTCTACTTGAGGGTACGCCACAAACATATGGATCAGCCTGATGTGTAGGCTTGAGTAGTACTTAGTGAATTGCTTGCCGGTGAATTGGGTTCCGTTGTTGATCACTATGACCTCAAAAATTCCAAAGTGATAAATGATGTTCTGGTGGAAGAACTCCATGGCATTTTGCTCAGGGATCCGTGCCAAGCGGACAGCTTCTACCCATTTGGTAAAGTAGTCAATACCAACTATAAGGAATTTTCTCTGCCTGGAGGCCAAGGGCATAGGTCCACTGATGTTGAGCTCCCATTATACGAATGGCCATGGGGACTGAAGACCATGTAGCTCCATGTAAAGTAGGTGCACCATGGATCCATAAACATGACAGCTTTCACATTTCTTTACGAATCCCAGGGCGTCATGCTTCATCGTAGGCCAGAAGATGCCTTGTCGCATGATCTTGAACGTGAGGTTCTTAACCTCGACGTGCGAGCCGCATATACCGAGGTAAACTTCACTCAGCACATACTCAGCTTCCTCAGGGGTAAGGCACTTCAATAGGGAGTAGAATATCCCTGGCGGTATAGCTTGCCGTCGATGACCGCGTACCAGCCTACTGTCTTCTTAATCCGTTTGCCTTTGTCTGTGTCCGTCGGTAACGTCCCATCTATCATATACCTATGGTATGGAGTCATCCAGCTGTCATCTTCGTTAACCTGCAGTACCTTTGATCCGAACCATCCACACTTGGCATGATCAGGATTTCCCGTATATTCCTGGTGTATTGCTCCAGGGATCCGGTGGCAGCATCTCTTGCCAGTTGATCGGATTTTCAGTTTTCAGTTCTAGGAATGTGTTTGATCTCAAAGCTTTCAAACGCTTAGATCTCGATTTTTGCCCTGGCCAAGTACTTTGCAAGCTGAGGGCTTGATGCCTTGAAGACTCCTTAGATCTGGTTGACCACTAGTTCTGAGTCGCTGCGTATGATCAGCGCCCTCGCAGAGCATTCTTTGGTCAGATGAAGTCCTGCAATGAGGGTTTCGTACTCTACTACGTTGTTAGTGGCAGGGAAAGTCAGCGCTACCGAGTACTTGATCTCCATCCCATCGAGAGTCCTAAGCACGACTCCAGCTCTGCTTCCTGTTTGAGTGGATAATCCGTCGACATTCAGGGTCCACATGGGAGCATTCGGGGAGCTTGAGTTCTTCAGGCTGTGTGGGATATCGAGAGTTGGGGTCGCCGCTTCGACAATGAAGTCCGCCAAAGCCTGGCCCTTAAGGGCTGGTTGAGGTCAGAATTCCACGTCAAACTCGCCCAATTCTATTGCCCACTTGACCAACCATTCGGACATCTCCAGCTTCTAGATGATTGATTTCAACGACTGATCCGTTAGAACGACGATTCGATGTCCCTGGAAATAGGGCCTTAACTTCCACGCAGAATAGATGAGAGTCAAGGCAATCCTTTTCGCATGTGGGTATCGAGTTTTCACATCCGTCAATGCCCTACTTAAGTAGTACATAGGCCATTGTCTTCCCTCATGCTCTCTAACAAGCACGGAGCTTAGCGCCTTGTTTGACGTGGCTAGGTAGAGGTACAGATCCTCGCCTGCAAATTGTGAACTCAAGAGAGGTGGGCTGATGAGATACGTCTTTAGTTCTTGAAATGCTTTCTCGCACTCATCCTCCATCGGAATCCGGACGCTTTTGTCCCTCTGAGTGCCTTGAAGAAGGGCGGATATTTATCCGCAGATTTGGTCAGAAATCGTGATAAGGCGGCCAGGCGCCCTATGAGTTTTTAGACTTCTTTCATGGTCCGCGGAAGGTTCATGTTGCGGATGGATTTGATTTTTTTCGGGTTCACGTCTATGTTGCGCTGGGACACTATGAAGCCTAAGAACTTTTCTTAGGTCACCCCGATTGTGCACTTGGCCAGGTTGAGCTTCATCTTGTGGGCCCGGAGTACCTGGAAAGCTTCCTCGAGATCATGAATGTGGTCACCTGCCATTCTGCTCTTGACGAGCATGTCGTCGACGTACACTTTCACGTTCCTTCCAATTTGGGCTTTAAATATTTTGTTCACAAGGCCCTGATAGGTTACCCCGGCATTCTTCAGGCCAAAAAGCATAACCTTGTAACAGTATGTTCCCTGGTCGGTCATAAAGGAGGTGTGTTTCTCGTTGTTCGGATCTATCCTAATCTTGCTATAGCCTGAATAGGCATCCATAAAGCTCAAGAGCTCGTGCCTGGATGTAGAGTCCACCAGCTGATTGATCTGAGGGAGCGGAAAGCTGTCCTTGGGATAAGTTTTGTTTACGTCGGTGAAGTCCACACACATTCTCCACTTGTCGTTGCTTTTCTTCACCAGTTCGACATTGGATAGCCCATCCGAGTACTGGACTTCTCTTATAAATCTAACGTCCAACAGTCTCTTTACTTTCTCTTTGACAGCGATCAGCTTTTTAACGGAGTGATTTCTACGCTTCTGCCTGACAGGCTTATGGCCAAGGTCAAGACCCAACTTGTAGTCCATCACCTTGGCCAATATCTCGGGCATGTCGGCAGGGACCCATGTGAACACGTTCGAGTTCTTCCAAAGAAAGCTGACGAGTCGGTCATGGTTGATCGTGGTGAGAGAGCCGCTAATGTGCACACACTTCTCGGGCTTGGGAGGATCCAGCGGGACTGCTTCAGTGGCTTCACCTGACTGGTTTGCTACAGCATTGCTTTGTCGCGAAGATCCAAGTTTTGTCCATACGGTCTGGCACCGCAAGGGCGACTTGGGATAGGTAGCATGTCCATCCTATCACCTGATCACCAAGCACCTCTCCTACACGCACGGAGTGGGAAACTTAATCTTCAAATGAGGAATCGAAGTAACAGCCCCAAAGGAGGTAAGGAATGGCCTGCCTAGGATGGTGTTGTAGACGAACGGCAGATTGACGATGAGGAACATTAACTCCCTTGTAGCAGTACGCGGATACGTTCTCATTGTGGTCTCTAACTGGATTTCCCCTTACACATGTACAGGTTTATTATCCAAGCCATATAGAGTGCCATCGGCCGCTTTCACTTGGCTCATTCTCAGTCCAAGCTTAAAGGATGCATCAAGATATAATAAATTCTGAGAGCTTTCATTATCAATAAAGACTCATTTCAACTAATAGTCAACCTATCATTTGAGACGAGTGCAGATACAATAAGGAGATCAGAATGGGGGAGGTTACATGTGCCATATCGTAGCTGCTAGAGCTAATGACATCACTCCTATCCCCTACCCTTACTCTCTTGCTGCTGGAAGTCTGTCTGAGTTGCGCATGCTTGCTGCTTTTGATCGGTCCTGTAGAGACCATACTAATCACGTCGGAGGTCGTATGGTTCATCGGAGGCTTGCTCGCCCCGCCCCTTGAGGCCACAGGGGCTTGTCCCAGGCCTTTGACGAACCATTTGAGGTGCCTGCGGCAGATAAAATCCTCTATCTCTTCCTACAGAGTCTAGCAGTTCTCCGTGGATTGCCCTAGGCAGTGGTGGTTCTCACAGTATTTCATCTGGTCTCCATCGCTGGGTCCCTTCAGCGCCTTTGGCCACTTGAAGAATTTCTCTTCCGAGATCTGCATCAGGATGTTGACGCAAGTATTGTTTAGAGGAGTTAGGGACGTTGGCTCATACTCCTTTCTGGGCTGCGGTGCGGGCTGCAGCTGCTTTTGGCACTCCTGGGAGCGGTTGTCGTTGTTGTTCCTCTTCTTCTCAACAATCGGATTTGGTCCTTCTGGGGGGTAGTCCACGCATTCGAGATGCTTTGCCTCGTTGGCCTCTTCCATCGATATTTAGGCTCAAGCGATGGCCTCAGTTTCCTGAAAGAATTGGGGGCATTGGTGTGACAATTGTTTGAAAAAGTCCCCCGCCGCCAGCGTGGCTACAAAAGCGTTGAGCTTCAGCTCCTCAGAGAACTGGAAAATCTGGCACACTTTAGTGATGAAGCAGTTGAGGAACTGCTTCAGGCTTTCATCCGGCCTCTGGAAAAGGCGAACCAGGTGCCAAGGCTGCTTCTCCTCCCTTCGGCTGGAGGCAAATTGACTCAAAAAGCAGTCAACGAGCTTGTCGAAAGAGCAGATAGAATTTGGCTGGAGGCCATGGAACCAAAGCAGTACGTCCCCTTTGAGAGTAATGGGGAAGCATTAGCACATCACGGCTTCGCTCGCTCCCTGGAGAGACAGGTGAGTGTGGAAGCAATTGAGGTGGTCCATCGGGTCCTTGCTCCTGTTATGTCCCTCTAGCGTCGGCATCTTGAACTTATGGGCGAGCGGCTGGGTCCGAATGTCCATCGTGAAATGTGACCTTTGCAAGTTAGCAGAGGAACGCTCGAACTTTTCCTTGAATAGGTGATTCCACATCACCTTCACCTTCTCTTCCACTGATAAGTCGGATTTGCTCCTCCGTGCATTGATGTCATCGTAGAGTTCTGTGTGACTTCACGGATTGTGCTGGGCATGCTGGTCACGACAGCTTCCCACTCAGGGAGGTCGCGTGCTGCACGAGCCTGCAGCTGTATGCCTCCTCTCGCTGCGAGAGTTTCGGGGTTGCGTTGCCCTGGGCTCTCGTCCCAGTCGTCTCGGCTGGGCCGGCTTCTAACCGCTATTTGGGCTTTGCTGCCATGAGCCGCCTAGGCCTCGGCATCGTCAGGCCGATCTGATCTGCCCATTAGGGCTCTAGTGCGACGCCTTCTTCACCGGGAGGATGACGCCTGAGGGGTGGTCTCCATCCACTACATTCCCATTCGGTCACAGAGGGCATGAATCATCAGCCTTATATCACCCATCTCGGTGGCCAGCTAACGGATGTCTGGTTGCGGTTGCTCATTGGCACGGCTACCCACCAAGGGGTCGTCGCCATGGGAGGCTGCATCTCTGGATGACGCACTGACTTGCGCCCTGATGTTGACCATCTCGGTACGAGGGATTAAGTGTTGGAGGGAGACGCTAGACTTGTTGTTGCGTTCCCACAGACGGCGCCATTGTTGCGTCCCAGGTCCCAGGTTGTCGTACGGATTATAGAGTATTTAGATTCTTGGTCCTGATAGAATCTCGATCGGGTCCGATCTCTGTTGCTGTGAACTTGAAACCTGCATAATACAAATTACGAACAAGAGTTCAAAGGCCCGGCGAAAGTTTTTTCACAAAAAATACTCCGACGCTCAAGTCAGCAATTTCCTACAATGAACAGAAAAGGGGGCGCATGCTTAGAGGTGCGCAAAAATATACTATAAATGCGTTAGGAGTGCGTGAATGCAGGGGTGAGGGATCGATGAACATTTAGTAGGAGGCCTAACTCCATGTATGTACCGCAGAGGGTGGCTCACTCTTGTAATCTAAGTAAGGCTGTCGAGGTAGGATTTGGGCACTGATTTGAGAGTTTGAACTTTGGGGTGAGCGTCTTACTACACAATAGTAAGCTAGATGCCCAGAATCTGATTCCTTCTCCCGTAAAAGGAGAGAAGATTTATAGGCTCATTGACTTGGAGCTTTGGGCGCAAAAATCCTACTTGTAGGGATTCGTCAGTCGTTGCCCAGTAGTGGTCGCAGGCATGTCAGTTGTCGCCTTGTGGTGAAAGAGACCGTTGTGTATCGCAGGCCATGCTTGATCTATCCCTTGCACTAAGATTGGCTGGAGAACTGTGGGTAGCGGCGTGAGCTGTGGTTGGCAGCGTTGACTTTCTCCTCATTGGCTTCTTTCCTCTGCACTGTACCTGCCGCCCTAGAGCCGCATTCATGGATTGCAAGTAGACAATTTTAAATACTAGGCCGAGATGGCCGCTTGGACTACTACTCCTTGGATTGGGCATTGTGTTCCTCTTAGCCCCATCGGTACTAGACCCAGCAAATTATTATCACTATATAGTAAATGTAACATGTATTTTCTAAAGAAAAAGTAATGAAAATACGGTTGAGCATTTTTTATTGTATATTTAAATTTATTTTTAA
>JAODPA010083134.1:0-25803 GCA_025585075.1 Nepenthes mirabilis | reverse complement strand
GTGGGACATCTCATTATTCAACGTGCCTTTTTAGATTTTTTTTTTTTTTTTGCAAAAATCTTTCTAATTTATTTTCAATAACCTACTTATTGTCTTAATAATTTAGAGCCCGTACTTTGTTGATTTTGTTTTTTCCTCAAAAAGTTACGCCCACCGCGTTCACTTACTGTAAAGTAAAAGTTTAGGTAGGCGTGACTTTCAGTCGACAGGCAGATCCCATGCTGCTCGTCATACGCTCTCTCTTTCTGACGTACCTTTCATTCTTAAATTTTTTAGGGCTACGACTTCGAGGTCTGGAATCCTCTCTTACTCTCGATTCCACCCGATCTCTCCTCCTCTATCCTTCAGTTCATTCTCTCCCTTTATGTGAAATTCGCCCCTGGATTCTCGATTTCTTGAAGACCTGTTAGATTTTCAAGATATTATTATTATCGTTGTTGATGTTGTTGTTACTACTACATTCGAGCTCAATAGCTGGAAATATAGACTCTCTGATTTGGTGAATTAGATTTCAAATCTTAAATTTTAATGATCTATCGATCGGCTATTTATTGAAATTAACGAGAATGTAAGATTGGTCGTCCCCATACAGGGTTTGGTTGTTTGGAGATTTTATGTGGTGGAGATATCCGGCTTTTTTGTTGCATGTTGTTATGAGATTTGGTATGGTGGATGTGAGAGGTTGATTCAGATATTAGGTTCTCGATGGATATGGATTTCAATGGAGATTTGGTATGTCTGGATGCTGAATCGTTGCAGCTATCTGAGGTATCTTCCTTGGCGATCAAATCCAATCCTCACCTCGCACAGGAGCTTTTTGATCAGTGGCTTTCCCTTCCTGAAACAAATCGATTGGTATGCTTCGTCTTGTACAAAATTTCGTTTTTGAACTTGGATAGATATTAGCGGCTGGACTGGGTGGATTGCTGTAATATGGAATTGCACTAGTTTGCTTCATCTTGGATGTCCGATTTTGTTTTGCGAAAGACTATCATTTTTATTTTGTCATTTTTTCCTTTTTGTTGGAAAGGCCAAAGTATTTGTTTTTTAATTTGCTTAGTTTTGATGCCAATTTCGGTTATCTTCAAAATACGTGTGAATGTTATAAAATATGATGACCATAGAAAATTTATGGTCTGCTGATTTACCATGGGATTGCTCAGTTTCAAACGGGGAAATTATTATTATTTTCAAGCTCAATGTGCAATTCTCCCCCGTTGTGTGGTATGGGGTAGATGGCCTTGCACTGTAAAGAGGATGTTTCCATGGCTTCTAACCCGTGACCTTTATCTGAAAATGTAGCAACCTTCAAGTTGTACCCATATTCACATTCAATTTTTTTCTTTAAATATTACATATTTAGAAGCTGAATTGTGCTCATGGCCCATTAACGGATGTGCTTCCATGGTTTCGAAATTCAAACCCATGACCTTCAGCTAAAAATGGAGCAATGTTATCATTGCATCAAAGTTTATGCTTAGATTTTTTCTTGAATATTAGAAATTTTGAAATTGAATTGTACTTGTGACCGGTCAAGTAAGGAGGAGTCAACAAGGTGTCTTGAAGTAGGCAAATCAGTAGCACGAAGGGTTAAAAAGTAGATAGATTGTCATTAGGCTGATAATATTGAGGCAAGTGAAGTTTGGGAATTAATGTCCTAAGCCCACTGGCCAACTTATGCTGCTGCCTTAATTGCTGATGAACCTGTGCTCACTGCCGGTCAAGGAAGGAGTCATCGTCTCGACAAGGTGTTATGAAGTAGGCAAATTGGTAGCATGTTGGGTTAAAAAGTAGATAGATTGTCATTAGGCTGATAGTATTGAGGCAAGTGAAGTTTGGAAAATAATGTCCCAAGCCCACGGATTTACTAATGCTGCTGATTCTACTGCACTGCTATGTTGCTGCCTCTTTTGCTGATGAACTTGTGCTGTGACTTGCTGATGCGGATGTCTTGTAACTGATCTGCTGAGCTGTTCTGCATCTGCTGAAGTTCTGTTGATGGCTTGATGCTGTACTGAACTGTATTGTTGATTATACTGATAAGCTCTGGAGTTCTGCTGATGCTATGCTGAAATGCATTGCTGATTTTTACTATGTGCTACTCAACTGCTGCTAAACTGACATCATCAGATCAGTAAGACAACAAGATTATCAAGTAGGAGCAAGAGTGGAAAAGGGCCAGGCAGTGCCTAACAATTGCCGAAACTGATCTGATGCATTCTGTCGCACAAATCCTGTTCACTTTCTGTTTTGATTGTAAGGCAATCTTAGAATTGGATAAACAAGCAATCTTGTAAGTAAGAACAGATCCAACTTAGCCTTGCAAAATGGCAAGAATGAAATTTCCCACATTTTTTGGTGGAAACCAAAGATGTTCTAAATGCCTTTTTCTAAGACTAGTTCGACTTCTTTTCATGGTAAAAAATAAACTATCCATCCCCTTTTGGCCTCTTTACTTCAAGATGTTAGGATGCATCTACTTCACATGGTACAGTCATGAATTGCATTAAAACTACTCTTTCTTAAATTGTTTTGGAGCATGCTTCTTTATTTCAAGCTGAGGGGTAGAATCGTTTTGAATAATCCTTCCCTAAGTAGGACATCAAGCTGGTTAAAATTCATTCAAGGGTCATATTGCTACACCCTTGAGGACATGGGTGATTGGAACCTGCGGGACTTGTCAAGAAGTGGTAGTATTGTATTAGCATTAGTAGTATAATTCTACTTTGTAGGTGTAATTGTCCAGAATTATACATTTTGCATCCTGTTATGCTGAACAGCTGCACTGTGTCAAAATTTGACATGTATAAAATTATTTTCAGATAATTTTTTCCTCATCCTTGAATTTTCTATGGTTTATGGTGAATTAGATGGTATTTTGGGGTTTCAGATAAATTCGATACCCTACTGTGAAAGTTGGAGTAGTCCAACGTATATTACTAGAAATCTCATAACTGCCTAATATCCTTTATAAGGGTGGACATGGTGTTCATGTTCTGCACCACCCCTACAGGTGTCATGATGTGTCGAGGCTCTATACATCACCTAAGTGAGCTATCTTGTGATGGGAACAGGCTCTCGGGCTATCTCAAGGACAATCAAGAGTTTCCATCACTATGGGCACCAAGCGGATATTATCTAGTGAGGGCCGAAGGGTTTAGTGGTGCGGATAAGGATGGGTTGGAGGTTATAAGCCTTGAGTGCATGCGGGGTAGGCTTTTGTACATCACACTTGTAGGTATACGCATCTCGGGGCAGGAGATAGTGCGGAGTCTCATGCCGAGTGACGCTAGAAGCAAGGAATTGGGTGGTACCGTGTTATTAAGATTAATATCATGGTTTTCAAGTATGACACATCTTGATTTGAGGATTGGTACGGCGAGTATGATAAGGTGACCCTAAAGGCAACACCCATGCATGTTGCCTTTATGGGTAGTTTACAAGTGGGCAAGTGTGTTCCCGGTGATACACTGGAGTGCGAGTGCTCCATGCAACGAGGTACTTTATAATGATCTTATGTGAGCAAGCGCCAAGTGAAGTATGAGAACCTATCGACGGGGGCGAGTGTTAGTTTGATGATAAGTCAGATGCCAGAAAGTAATCCATATGCTGTTAGCTTCTTGACCCAAAGGTGTGGAAGCCTCGAAGTCATTGTTGGCAATATGGGACTCGTTGTGAGCGGTTTGACTTGCTAACCTCACGTGGCTAAGTATTTGAGATGGGACCAATGGATCCTTGAGTTGAGATAGGATGGCTACGACCTAGAGAAGTCTTAACGTTGCACGATCAGTTTCTACTGTATCAAAATTGGACCATGAGAGACCCGTCTTTGAGATAGGTTGGCCGCGACTTTTGTGTTTTACTTGTATGCATGAATTTTGGTTAGAGGATTCAATTAGTCGCAAGTGGTGGAGCTGATTCTTGGTTGGTCTAGATTGGGCTTATTGGAGCTTTTGTTTAATAAGAGTGCTATGTGTTGGCTTTAACATGATTTATGAGTTGAGACCAATATTAGAACTCGATTGGCTGCCATGTTAAGTTGTGATGTTGGGCATATCTAGATTTCATTTGGGACATGTGAAGAGCGGAGTCGAATTTGGAGACAATGTGTGTTGTTGGTTGTTAGTGACCCAAGGGTCAATTGACCAGAACTTGTGTATGGTTTGGGTGGAACCTCAGTTGTTTGAAATCTTATGTCAAAGAGTTGGATTTAGTATTGTTGTTCAACTTTTTCATGTTCAGTGTACTTAAAACGACTTATTCAAAAGGAGTTTGGTTGTAGAATTAATAGCATAGGAATGGTGGAATAATATGGTAATTAATGTGTTAGGTATTATTTTTTTGTTCAGCTTTGTCATGTGTGAAGCACTTGAATTGATGTGATCATGACGAGTGATACTGTGATCATGACGAGTGATACTTTACAAGTTCGTCAACATATTTATAGCAGCATGCGATGGTGTATCATTATACTTCAAGTGAAATCTTGTTTCAGTGAGTTTAGAATTGTGATATGCCAGCCAAGTGTGTTGGATGGTTGTGAGAACCATGTCTTTTGGGGGATGGCTGTGTCAGAGTTGCCGTTAACAAGGTGCACCGTCAAATTCACTTTGTGGTATAGTTTGTATTAAAGCCTTCATAAGGTATCATAAGTCGTGATACTGTGTGAGACTTTATGTAAAGTCTTGTCCTGGGAGAGTTCTTAATGGGGACATGTTAGCCGTGTTTGGGTTGCCATTAGGCAATTGGCATTGACAAATTTGCTTCTTAGGACAAGACCATTTGTGTAATGAGGCACTTGAATCACTATGGTAGCCTTCATAGAAGATCATCCGGTGGGTTTTAGGGTAGGACTAGGAACTCTTCTTGTGGAAGGTCATCCTAGTGAAGGTTTTGCTTGATTAGAGTTGTGGATACAATGACCATCGATATGGTTTCTCAGTGGGTTGGCAACCCACAAGTCCTCGAAAATCAACATTAGTCCAAGAGGTCCATGATATGGTTGTTACTAACAGCAAGAATCGGGGTTACATGATGAGCGGGGAAGACCACTTACATAAACTTGGAAGCTGGTTTTCGTTGTCAGCGACGATTGTGCAACATAGTGTAAGACCTCAGTTTCGAGGCATAAGCTAGGGAGTGGAAGAAGAGGATGATGTATCCTAGAGGGGAGACTTCAAGGTATTTCCTAGAGAGGCATATTGTTAGGGGATCCTTCATAAGAGCATCATATTTGGATTGAACGGAGCAAGTCTTTGGGAACAAGGCGTTGACTAGTGAGGGTCATTTCGAGGAGGAACTTTTGGTAGATGCATCAAAGTTGTGAGCAACTTCTTGGGTATCTAAATGCCTATGATATTTGTGTGGCGGGGACTTGGGCATGTTTGATTTGTGGAGGGAGTGCTGTTCATGTGGAACAGTTTGATGATTTGATGTCTCTAGGGAGACACACTGTCTTAAAGGCTAGACATTTCTTGGAATGAGACTGACCATTTATAGTGGCCTTGAGGATGTGTCTGGAGGGAGGCATCGAAACTAGCAGAGAAAGGTTAAGTTCTCTAGTTGAGTAAAGATGCGATTGTGAATGTGGGACTAGAGGCATCTTCAATCCTTATGGAAGTGTTGTTCACGTTGAGTGATTGGATGTGCCTAAGCCTCGGGGACGATGCATTTGGTTGGATGTTTTCTAGAGTAACATTCTTGCTGTGTGGGTGAGTTGAGTGATGCGTTTCAAGGAAGCATCATTACTATGGGATGTTGTCAAGCCTTTAGAGGAAAATGTGTTTGCCAAGCCTTTAGCTGAAGACACTGTTGTCTCTGGTGAGAATGTTCTTGCAAGCAAGGTGGATAATTCCAAGTCTCTAAAGGACCTACTATCTAAGGGTGGGAACTTGTATAGGTAGTTCAAGTTGTGGAAATTCTTGTGTTATGGCCCAAACTCGGACAACGATCGCGAACGTGAACCATTATGTTGTCTCCAGGTCTCATCACAGTAATAAAACCTCAAAATAAAGCATCAACAATCATAAAACTCCTAACACATATACTGAGGTGAAAATAAGAAATGTCCATAATGTAATCCAAATATAGGGGAATGCGGTCCCAAAACAACTTTCCAACAATATCCATGGCTAGAAAGTATAAATAACACTCTACGCAAATAAATGAGCTTTTAGGCTTTGGAATATTCAACTTGAAAACAACTCAGCAACTATGATCTTTGGCTAGCCCTAATCATCTTACTCTAATGAAGTCAAAAAAATACAAAGAGTGAGCTAAACACTCAACAAGTAACAATAATCAACACTAATGATAATAGCAACAATAATAATCTCGGGCTAGTTAATAACGTCAACTATAAAAGCAATAAAGGCAACAATAATGCTCAATACAACAATATAACCCGAGAACTCTACAACTTCATCATAACACGAGTTAGACACAACAATAATAACAAGTAGATTCCCCAAATCCGAGTATCTAAATGGATTCCCTAAATCTAAACATCAAGAAGAGCAACATAGATTCCCTGAATCTGAAAATGAGAGATATCATTAAGGATTCCTTGAATTCAAATATTAATAAAATCATTATGGATTCCTTGAATTTAAATACCATGAATTCCCTAAATCCATCTCAAGAGGTCTCAATAATAATGAGATATTCCAAAGGTCTCATTGGATCTTATTATGCCATTGAGTATCAAAGGCCAGCATGTTACTGCTCCGCATGGTCAGGTACTTGACATGAGTATCCAATGCTCACAAGTATTGGTGGCAACCATGTATGGCCCCCACTAAACTTATCCCTAGGAAATCATACTTTGTAGAGTACTCCCTTGCCAAATCCAGTATCACCCATTGTTTTATCTTAGATGTCACGTTCTATGATGGGCATATGATGATGAGAACCCTCTGCCGAACAATAGACTTCATAACCATTAGGATAGGGAATTAGTATCGGATGATCATGGATTGCACTCAAGTTCACCAGATCCTATATTCTTTGAAATTGTAGTGTTTTCATATAATCTTTTTAACCTTAATAATAAGAAGCTGAGAAAACATGGCCACGTAATCAAGGGCAATGCAAAGGAACTCATTAATGAGAATGATTAGAGAAAGCAATTGATATCAATGAAGACCATATGCATGCAATTAAAGGGAAAACAAAGAAACTTATCAATGAAAGAGGGTTAGAGGAATCTCCTGAATACACAAACACTCATTTCATGGCACCTCTTGCTAGGCTTGCTAAAGTGTCCTAAACGTAATTCTATAAATGATCTTCCTATATTTTTTGTCAAAGATCTGGTCCAAACTCTCGAAACTACCATTCTAGCGTTCGAATGTGAGCTCACATGTTGATCAAGTGCTAGAATCTACACTTCGGGAAAATAGAACTACACTCATTCGAACTACTATCTCAATCACAAGGCCATCAAATTGATATAAATCAACCAAATATACCGAAATAAGTTAGAATCCTAACAATACTTAAAGCTCTTCAAATCAACACTTGGCTTTTGTAGGACCTTCCATGGCACTCAAATGCCAAGACTTATCTCCAAAAAATTATGAAGTTTAGTCATGTATAATTCTCACACACCTCTACTAGGTCAATCTACAATATACCAACCGCAGTATATTAACAAAATAACACAGTCACACTCATAGATCTACAGATCTACTCTAAGACATGTCCTGGCATTTAAATATGGCTCACATGTTGATTAAATGTTAGGTTAAATCAATTGTTAAAGCATAAAACCAAACACCCACGAGTATAATGTAATACTACCATTATACTAATATTAACAGGACTGCAACATATATATCTTCATAAAAATATAGATCTACCATTATATAGAGCAATTGATGCATGGATCTGACCATTCTCTACAATAGCATTCGAATGCTGCTTAAATGCTAAGAAACTATAAGTGTTGTTCGAATATTGGCTTGAATACCAGTCGAATGCCGCATGGTTTAAATCTTTACAAAACTTCACCAAATATGCGTGTTTATTCTTCCCTTAACTTATTCTATGATTCCTCATGAAAACTTGGGATTAACAACATGAAAGAAGTGTACTTTTCTATGATTCTTCTTCTCTTTTAGCCGTCTCTCTCCTTTCTCTCTCTTCTCTAAGTGGTCAGCACAAGAAGAATGTGAAGACAAGAGTTGGAGGCTCTTAGGGTTGCATGAAAATAATAGACTGGGGATTTTCCTCTCTTTCTTTTAACATTAAATTTTTTAAAAGCAAAACTGATTGCTTTTCTCCAAGGCTGCCATCAACCACACTAAATAAGATAAGGATTGTGATAGGGTTTCAAAGGGACGGTGGTGGCTAGGTTGCCAAGGGTCTGTTAGGGATTTTTTAAAATCTTCCATCCAATTACTTGCTGAATTTCCTCCTCAAGCAGCCTAGAATCGAGACGCTACCAGAATATCCAAGTCAAGGATCTAAAAATTAGCACAAGATAATATCCTTCCAGAGAACATAAGATTGGACATTTACTATATCAATAAAGTCCTTGAGCCCCAAGCATTCCATCTTCCTTGCTATGATTGCGAACAGCCAGTATCTTGGACCACATCAACTAAATTTATTGATTTTGAATATAATTAGCTAAGTTTTTGAATAACCTTTTTGCCTCAAATCCTTAAAATAGCTGAGCCTCTAACCACGATCCTTTACAAATATAAGGTCTTCCATTAAGCAAATTGCTATGAATATATTTTTCCTCTAATTAGTTTCTTGTCCTTAATAGCCTAAATCAGCTAATCTCCGAGGAATTTCTAAGCGTGGAGCAACTAAACCCCAATGCATGATATTTAAGCCTTAGGTTGGCCACACACCCAAAACCACCAAAGTCTTCAATAGGTTGAGCTTAAAGAATCTTCCTAAAATACTCCAAATCAGCCGAGATATTAGCTCCATAATCACTCAATATTTAAGTAAAATTTCATTTACCAACAATACTCTATATAATAGATAATAATATCCTTGTAATAATTCTACCAAATATTTTTAGTTAACTTGATCCATTAAACATACTAATTTCGAGTCCTCAATTTCTCGACCCAAGAGGTTGATACATAATATTTTTAAGCCTACTAAGACAAATGTACTAAGTTCTACTAAGTCCACAATTAATCCTAACTAACAAATTACCAAATTTAATGCAAGGTCTATTAATGAAGAAGATTACCAATTTACCCTTGAGAAGTCTTCTCAAGGCCATTGAATTCAAGCCCACCAAAATGTTAGAACCGTCCCAATGATAAAATATTTACTACAAGTTAATATTATTTACATATTAAATATCTCAGTTAACGATCAATTGATGATTATACGTTAAAATATCCCAGGTGTGGAAACACTGGGGTGCTACACTTTGGATGTGTACCGAGGGAGACATTTAGACTAAGGGCATTAACAAATCCCTGAGATGGAGTTACAACCTCTTTGAGAAAGCAAAGATGTCTAGGACGTGATTGGATGGTGACACTTTTGGAATCAAGAAAAGTTGATGTAATAGTATGTGACGAGTTGTTCCTTGTGAGGAAGGCCAAACTTCTTTGTTCCGAGGTTGGGGAGGATGTGGTTTGATAAGGAAGGTAGTATCTACTGGCAAGCAAACAAGAGTGGGGAACTATGTGAACACAGTGGAGACTGGGGAACTTTGATTTGGTGATATCATTGTATTGTGCTTATAGGAGCATGAGTGAGTGTGTTCCTTCAGCGGAGTTGAATATTTCAAGGTGTTTGAAGTGATTGGTATCTTGTTTAAGGTCAAGTCCATGGAGTTGGGTGATGAGTTGATTCCATCGTGCGCGTGGATTCTATAGAAGCTTATTTGGAACCCTATGCCAAGGTATAATTGGGTCTTGAAGATGTTCTAGAGAATATTGCTAATTAAAATATTGCTGAAGATCGTTTGGACCACCTTATTAAATACTGATGGGGGTACGGAGATGCTTTAGAGTATTTGCAAAGTGGGGTTCTATTAGATATCATTGGAAAGACCTTACTAAGTTATGATTGTGCAAGGAGATGTTTTAGTGAATTTTTGAGGGCATGCAAAAATATTCAAGGCCATCACAGTGGTGATCTTATTAGGTAGTGGGGAAGAGATTATCACTGTCAAGATCTAGAGTGCCTTTGTGCAAGTTGAAGGGCGCATCGATGAAATATGTGGTGGAGGATGTGGTATCCTACAAATTGAGGAGTTGATATAAGGCATATGGTGTGGCAAGGGTTTTAAAGGAAGCTAAGAGTTATGCTTGTGATTGGACTAAGGCAATAAATCGAAGCAGTGGTGGAGATCGATTCAATGAGTATCAGTAGCTTAGTTGGGGGGGATGTCAGCTCGGAATAATATTTTGATAATTTTTCCCATATCATTGGAATTTTCTATGATTTATGGTAAATTTAGATGGAATTTTGGGATTGTTGAAAAATTAGATACCCCATTGTTGAAATTGCTGCATTCCAACGTATATTCTTGGAAATCTCATAAATACCTAATATCCTACATAAGGAAAGACATAGTATTCAAGCTCTCCACCACCCATGGGGTGTTGTGCATCTAGGCATTACACATCACTTAAGTGAGCTATCCTATAATGGGAGATGAGCTTTTAGGCTGTCTCGAGGATGACAGGGTCTCTATGATGCTTGGTGTCGAGTGGTCACTATCTAACGAGGCTTGAAGGGTTTGATTGTGCAGATAAGGATAGGGAGAGAGGTTATGACCCTCAGTTGTATATGGGGCGAGCTTTTGTACATCATGATTGCGGTTTCACTTGTCTCGAGACGAGAGACAAGCTAGGAATCTTGAGCTAAGTGACGCTTGTGTTGGAAGCACGGAACGAGGTGACACCGTGTTATTGAGATTAATATTATGGTTGTTGAGTATGTTGCATTTTTGCTCGAGGGTTGTTACGACTTGTAAGATAAGGTGATTTAGATGTGTTACGATACGTGTTGTCTTTAAGAGTAGCTCACGTAGCCGGATTGGTGAGTTTTCAGCGATACACTGGAGCATGAGTGCTCCATGTGACGAGGTGCTTGATAATGACCCTGTATGAGCAAGCGCTAAGTGAGGTATGCGAACTTATCAATTGGTTGAGTGTCAACTTAAGTCAGGCGTTGGGAAGCAATTGACATGCTGTAGTTGCTTGACCGAAAAATGTCGCAGCCTGGAAGTAATTGTAGGCGATGTAGGATTCTTTGCTAGGGGTTTGACTTGCTAACTTCACTTGGCTAAGTATTTGAGATGGGATTAGTGGATCTTTGAGTTGAGATAGGCTGGCCGTGACTCGGAGAAGTTTGGCATCACACGTTCAATTTTTGCTGTATTAAAATGGGACCTGTGACACATTGTTGTTTTGAGGTCAAGTTCTACGAAGGACATTTGACAGACAAGTTCTACAAAGGACATTTGACAACATCCTTGAGGGGCAAGGATGATTTGAACTGTTGGGCTTTGTTATGAAGTCGGCCCATCAGTGGCATGAAGGGTAAATACAGTGGCTAGTTCTTGGCTATGGCAAAAAATTAGAAATGCAGCAATTCAGAACACGGCAGTAGTAAGTAACAACAGTTAAAGTATAGGAGGTAGAATAACAATGAGCAACAGCAACTGTAAGCAAACCAGAAACAAATGCCATAGTAGCCTCCCAAACAACAGATCAACAATCAAGTCATCCACTTACAAATTCATGGTTCTATTCCAAAGTGGTTATTATTGTTAAAATAGTTGCTGAAGTAGTCAATTAGTTGCTGAACGTGAAGCAAACATAATGGACTCCTCATTCTTGTATTCTTGCTTTCTTTTCTTGTATTCTTGTATAATTCAAGTGTGAAGGGACTGTGAATAGGAGGATATATAAGCGAATCAGAAATGATTGAAGTTCAATGAATTGCTACAGCTGAATTCCTCCCTCATTCTTTCATCTTGTTCCTGCAGAATTCAAAAATAAACTATCCACGTCTTGTATTTTGTTGTAATCAAAGCTAGCGAAAGGCTACTTTGTTACACAAGGGAACACTTCATACTTGGGCAAGAAAGGGAATATGAAACTGATAAATTAAATTGCATTAGAAAATGTGGCCATGAAGGTTCTCAAGAAACATTCTGCACCCGTAAGCTAAAGCTTATTTATATCATTTCTATTTAGGCCACTTTTCTGTTAACACAGATGTTGTGATTGCCTGGATGACATATACATTGGTAGTTTGCTTGTTTGCATATATATTTTCGGTGCCTCCTTGGCACTGGGCAATGAGACTCTTTTTACCAATAAATAAGGGCTTTAAGTCAGTTTCTGACATAAATTAATGGGAGTAATTGCAACTGGTGAATCACCTATTGAACAGATGAGTTTAGGTAGTACTTGTACATCAATCCATTTGATATATGGTCTTGGTGACAGACAAGTAGTGCAATCAGGAAATTGTGCAGGTTTGAGTGCTTCTAAAGAAGCACTGGATGGTAAGATGCGCGTCGTATACCTCTCCCCCCAAAAAAGTATTTGTAACATCATGTTTTGGTTGAATCACCAATATAACCAATGGAGAAGCAACCTTAGACAGGAATTGGTCTTCCTATGACTCTAAATACTTATAGCCTTTAGGATCCAAGTTTTATGCCTTGCATGGAAGACCATGGGGCATTTCTTGTGTTCACAAATCTAAGGAAAACATGCCTTGGTTTTCAAAACTGTTTTTAAATTGGAAAATGTTAATAGGAGTCCCAGTGGGTTACTCGCTCTGCCAATTGGCAGTCTTGAACTGCATGTTTTTATGGATGTATTAGATCTTGCATTATACACTATCAAATTTTGAAGTGACTGTTCTCTATCAATATCATTTTCCATATATATGCTTTGCTCTTTCTTTTGGCATGGGATTTAGAGTCTTTGGGTATTTGATATTTGTATCATGGGACTCTTCCAAGCAGCAGTAATTCCTTTTTCTGCATTATTGGTGTTAGATTTCTCTTTCTAACAGCTTTTGAATCTCATTCTTATCTCCTTTTTTATTAAGATGGAATTAGCTATTTGGAAGGAAAAAGGAATATTAGAAGTGCCACTAACTTTAACTCTATCACCCTGCTTCCCTATGTTACTTTATGCCCAAAAACCCATGGATTTTAAGAGCAGTCTTTATACTAACTTTAGGTAATGATTATACAGCAACATGTCATAATTCATACATATATGTGGGTTCATGTAAGGCACTTTGCTGGGGAACCTATCCTCATACATGTCTTATTTTCAAACCAAGCCTATTGATTTGAAAGATAAAATTGTGTTATAAAATCCTCTTTGAATAAAATTATGTTGTAAACTCCTGTTTGAATTATTTGATATTGGTGATGTCTCTCTTTGGGGTAAAAATTTGATGACTATCAAAGTATATGTTTGTATGATGAAAGATAATACAACGTTTTCAAAAGAAAAGAAAATTGCCTTTTCCTTTGTCCTTTTGACATTCCCTCTATCTCTTCCTCCCTTTCCAACCATTTTTTCCCTTGCAGTTCTTTGAAGTCTGAGCAACCACATCTCCATCCCTTAAAATGCCACCATTGTATGAGATCTATCACATGCCACCACCATGTATTCTAATGATGCTGCTGCTTCCATCCCCTCCCATTCCTTCTTTATACACACTGAAGTAGTCTCATTTGACAACTGCCCTTCACTTCCATGTACATCTTCCTGCTCCTGTCGACTTTGGTCTTAGACCAACAATGTGCCTCCCCTTCTCATGCCTTCAAAACTTGGAACTCCATATGTATTGACAATCAACTGCTGCTTTTATCTTGTTCTGCTTTCTTGGGCCTAGAAAAGCAATCCATCCTCTATTTCGGCAAAGGAAAACAGAAGGCAGACAGGCTTTACCTGTGATGACAAGTGGCTGGCAATTTTCCTACTTTGTCGGAAATTTAAGATGCAACTGGCATAATAAAGTATGCATTAGATGGACTGATAAAAATGGGTTCCTCGGTAATGATTGTGGAGGATTAGTATGTGTCATAGGGTTGGTTGCCACTTGAATGGATTATGGACCTTATTTTTTATGTATATATATTTCCCTAAAAATTTCGATTGCTCTTTGTTTGTATATGTGTGTTGTGTTTGTAAATTGTAAGGCTATTGCTTTTATTTTTCTTGTTCTTGTAGCATGTACTCACCTCCTTCTGCACTGTGGCCCATTCTGGGATATGTGCTTGGTTGGAGGGTGGCATGTGTCAAAAATTGTTCACATTATTTTGATTTGTATGTCATATGATTTTGTTTCTTAAAGGCTTGAGCTGGTGCTCTCAAAGTCTGTAAAACAATGTATCTTTTTCCTTTTTCCTTTTTTATTGTAATATTATTTGATGATTCATAATGGGTCATCTCAGATGAAGGAACCATGCAGATTGCTTCATTCATTTGTAGTTTTGAAGGATGTTATCTATTTTTTGATAGAATTTTTTTTTTCCTGTTTTGTTTGATTTAAACTGCCATCTGAACCATGGCTTGCCTTTTTGTGACCTTCCTTGCTTTGTTTTTTAGACATATTTGATGGTTCTTTGTAATATTGTCTGAGGAATTCCAACACGACATTGTCTTACTGCTGTCATTTTAGTATTCAATGCACAAAAGTGATTTAATTAAATGAAATTTATTTTAGAGTGACGATGGAAATGATCAAAGCGTTATCATTTATTGTGTTGGAGAGATTTTAAGTGATTTTATGTGCCTGAAGGATGCTTGGAGACCCTTTATGATTTATTTTTTTAGAGGGATTTTTAGTGATTTCACGTGCCTGAATGAAACTATGCTTGGAGAGTGGAGACCCTTTGCAGTTAATAGTGTTTACGGTTGTAGTGCTCATGTTATTTAGTCTGTTCTTGTGTGGAGACAGTGATCAGATTTCCTTGCCCTTAGGGCTTGTTCAGGTCTTTTTTATTGACTTGACATTAAGCAGGCTTTCTGGTTTGTTTGTATACCATAGGATTTGAGTCAACAGATCTGTTGCATACTGGGGAGAGATATTCTGTGGTATACTCTGCCAAATATGGTTGCAGTCCACCAATCACGATGCAACAATATGGACCATGCACAATTTTCGTTGCCTTTACCACAAAGAAAAGGGACATTGTAAAAGTTATTGGTGGATTCTGCATTGCAGTCAACTGCAGACTTCTCTTTTTCTGGATTGCTGATAACATGTGTTCCCTAATTCTGCTCCCTGATTGCATGTTTTTCCTAGTTCTGCCCCCTTCAGATATGCCTTGTGGATTTCTGACTCAAATATGCTTAAGATGATACCTTAAAAAATGTGTCTGTTATTTGATTGCAGGTGAAGTCATTAGTTGATGATGCAAAAGCAGGGCTTCCCTTAAATGTCCCAGGAAATGCTTCTAGCCCAATTGCTTCCACAAGCAATTCAATACCTTCCATGTTTCCTGCTGGGAGTGCACCTCCACTGTCTCCGAGAAGTTCATCTGGTTCTCCTCGTATTACAAAGCAGAGGGCTGGCCCTTCTACCTTAGGATCTCCTCTAAAAGTAGTGTGTGAACCAGTAAAGGAGCAGATACCTCAGGTAGGATGATTTCCCCTTTATTTCTTGTTGTTGCCAGGTTTTATTATCTGCTATTGTGCCAAGTGGTTCCACTTCTGATTTTCTTATGCAAAATTTAATGACTTATGGATTATTTTTTTGGCTGGGATCTTGTGTTTGCAGTTCTACTTTCAAAATGGTTGTCCACCAACAAAGGAACTGAAAGAGCGGTCTCTATTTCAAATAAATCAGTTTTTTTATGGTCACTCAAATGGACTTCAAATCAATGGTGAGGCATGCATGTGCTATCAGTGTGCACGTGATTTAAGAATTGATTGATGACCTATATACCTGGATGTCAGATTTTAAGGCTGCCATGAAAGAAATTTGCAAGCTCCCGTCATTCTTCTCTACTGTCCTCTTCCAGAAGATAGATGTTCGTAGCACTGGGTTTGTCACCAGGTATTTAGCTTAAGATGCAATTGTGGATATTGTAACTTTTGTGTACTGTACTCTAATGTTCAATTGTTATGACATTATCATGTAGTACAATTTGCCCCTCACATTTCATTTGGAACGGGCTGATTGACATTTCACTACCATTTATGTCCCCCTAACCTTTCAGTGTTTGCCGCCTCTGTATATTTGGGCCAGTATGTATTTGTTCTTCCTTCAATTTTGCAAAGGAAATGCTGTTTGTTTCTGAGAAATGAGATAAGTCTGTAGAGGATTGAGAATTCAAATGGGGTATCTTATAATGCTTAAGGCAGGAACTAAAATGTATTAAAAGAAGGAATTTTGTTCGTAATTTAATTTAATTTAATTTAATTTGTGAACTTATTTTCCAGGGATGCATTTATTGACTACTGGGTCAATGGCAACATGTTGACCATGGACATTGCATTCCAAATATATAAAATTATGAAGCAACCAGATCATAGATATCTTGTTCAGGTATTTTCAATGTTTGAATATTATGAATCTTTTCTTTATTGTTTCTCTGATTATGGCACAGCATGTGTTTAGATTTGATTGCAATGTTATAATTTCGCGTTTAGTTCTTATGAAAGCACTCATGATTCGTGGCTATAGGATGATTTCAAACCTGTTCTTCGAGAACTTTTGGCAACTCATCCTGGGTTGGAGTTCTTACAAAGTACACCTGAGTTTCAGGAGAGATATGGTATGTTTTAAACCCGGTGTACTAGCAAATGATATCCGATTTTTGTCCATGCTGACATTTCAAATCATATTTTAAAACTACATCATGATTCCTTGTCGAGAACTTGTGCTTCTTTTATTTTAATTGTTAAATCCTAAATGTTGCTGTTTTAGAAAGTGATTGGTCCTCTTGAGGAAACTAGACTGCTTTAGGGCATCGAAAGCTCCTGTCCTTTTTTTCTTTCCTTTTTTGGAAGATGGTGTGCCTTGGTATAACAATGTGTTGTTCCATTATGATCTTGAGGTTAAGGGTTCAATTTATGGAAGTAGTTTTTCTACAATGCAGGTGTAAAGTTGCGTATTTACCCTTCTAAACCCTATAATGTTGGAGCCTCGTGCTCTCGACAACCCCATTTTTTGGTGGGAACATGGTGGTAGCTGGGCCTATAATGAGGCTAACACCCTCTCTCTAATGTTAGCTTGTTTTGTCAGTTTGGCTGGTTTTTTCTTTCTTCTAAGCCTCTGAGACTTTACGGGGCTATATAAATAAGATAGAGAACAAATGGATCCTGTGAATAAAAAATGAGGAGACTTATCAACAGAGCCACCCCATACTTTTATTCTTGTTTGATTTGATATGATTACTGAATGGAATTTTTTGTTGAAGAATACTAAGCTTGTGAGAGATGGTCTTGCATGCCCTGATAAATTATATTTATTTTCTGCTTACGGTTAACAAAAATGATAATCTGTATAATATATTTATGTCTTGGGTCTGGTCAGTTGCTTGCTTGACCTGTGATGGCATGTCTAGTTCTGATCTTTTATATAGATATTTCTCATTCTTCCCTTAGAACGGGAATATGTTTCTTTGCCTTTCAAGGGAAAAACAAAATATACAGCATGATTGGTATTGCTTTATCTTGCTCTTCTGTTTTTCTGCTTAAACATGCTGCAGGTGTGTTCTTCCATGTCAGTTTCCATTGTTTTTGCGATACATTTTCCTTGAAGTGGACAGTTTTCCTGAGTCAAGTATTTACTTAAGAGCCTGTTTGAGCATCGAATGGTTTATATCATTTAGAGAATTATGAAATAATTCTGTCTTATGAAGATTTATGTTATTACCTCTTCTGATGGATATTGATGACCCATTTGTGGTGCTGGACAGCTGAGACTGTAATATACAGAATTTTTTATTACATCAATAGATCGGGAAATGGCCGTCTAACCCTCAGGGAACTGAAACGTGGAAATTTTATTGCTGCAATGCTACATGCTGATGAAGAAGAGGACATTAACAAAGTTTTGAGGTTGGACTTGATCTTAAAAAGCTTTTTTGGCCACTCTTTTGTTCCACCCTTTGTTGTCTGTATTATTTATTTGTTGATTGGTAATGTAGCTGATGGTACGCTGGAGAAATGTGAACTAATAATATGGCATGAGGCACATAAATATATAATATATATGTATGTATAAACATCTTCTACTTGAACGGTTTTAGATTGATTTAGACCTGCTTATTTGATGAATTATCCAAGAAAAGGTGCTACTATCCTCTGTCTAGTAATCCTGTTTATTCTGATACTGTGATAATGAATATGTAATAATCTGAAACTAACTGCTTCCAAATGACCTTCTACCTTGTTTTCCTGTGTTTGGGGGAAGGGAGAGGACTCTTCATTTTTTATCAAATGATCTAAAATTAACTAATGCTGCTCTACTGCTGCTGTTCTCTCCTTGGCCTGAATTTTTGTATGGCTGATTCAAGTCCACCTTCCCACTTTGGGGCCTGCTGTTTCTCTGAGGTTTCTTTTTAGCAGGTTTGGCTTCCCTTAAAACACCCTCTTTTTGTTTTTGTCAATTGAATTTTGCTACTTGTTAAAAGAAACAAGTAGGGGAAATCTGAAAATCATGATGCTGATGCTCTTGGTTCATGAAATACTCCCTACTTTGATATTGAATGCCATGTTTTGGCTGTCCGAATTTTTTTGTTAACTATGCTAATTTAATCTATTGTTTATGCCATCTTTTCCCATTTAACAATTACATAATAATAACTTTTTGAATTTGGACAAGCAAAACAAGGTTTCTGTTTAGCTGAATTCTAAAAATTGGTTGTCAATTTTCATTTGCTTATCACCAAACCTATCCCTGTCCTGATTACCCCCCCCCCCTCCCCCCCAAGTGATGAAAACGAAAAGTAAAAGAAAAGACAGTTCATCTTTTATGACTTACATTTATGCTTCTTTTTCATTTCCCCTTTGTGTCATTACTAGGTACTTCTCCTATGAGCACTTCTATGTGATATACTGCAAGTTCTGGGAGCTAGATACAGACCATGATTTTCTGATTGACAAAGAGAACCTTATCAGATACGGGAACCATGCACTTACCTACAGGATTGTTGACAGAATATTTTCTCAGGTACATGTCATTGGCTGCTCTTTGGTTTTTCAATAAATGGCCTTAGCTTTGTGGGGGAAGTGAAATATTTGATGAATGAATGCAAGTACATTTTTTATTTGCTTTCATATGTATCAGATTCCCAGGAAGTTCACTAGTAATGTCGAAGGTAAGATGGGTTATGAAGATTTTGTTTACTTCATTCTGTCAGAGGAGGACAAATCTTCGGAACCTAGTATTGAATATTGGTATGTTCTAGCTCTGTCCTGTTTGTTCAGTTAGATGGTACTGATGTGTTCTTCTTCACCTCAATGCTGTGTAGATAATTAAATGTTGATTTATGTGCTAGAAGCGCATGATTAATAATATGTGAGAGATGCATTTATTCTCTTTATTTGTACTATATTAAGTAGTACTAGTAATACATCTCGAACGAAGATTTGCTTTGGCACAGCAATAAGGTTATTTTGTTGTGGCTTTGAGATCACAAGTTCAAATAATAGAAATGATATTTTTACAATGCAAAGGTAAGGCTGTGTATTGACCTTCCCTAGACGCTGCAATGTGTTAGATTCAAACAAACCAAATAATTTTTGGACAATTTGCTTTGCATCCTTGAATTTTTCTATGTATTAGGCTAATTTAGTTTAAATTTTAGGATTGTCAAAGTTTAGGTACCCTATTGTGAAAGTTGGCATTCATCTCTCCACCACTTTGGGGATGTAGTGCGACAATATGCTAGATAACACCTGAGTGGTTTACCCTATGATGGGGATGGACTCTAGGGAATGCACGAGGACAACCTATAGTTTCCCAAGGCCGAGTGCCTAGTGGACATTATCCAACAAGGGCCGAGGGGCTTGATAGTGTGGATGGTGTTCGAAATGAAGGTTTAGACCTTTAATTGTATTAGGGATGGGATTCCATATGTTGTACTTGAGGGGATGGCCTTATGGGCAGAGGTGAGTTGGGAGCCTTGATCCAAGTAGATGTTTGCAACTCTGCAGGTATGGAATTAGGCGACATTGTACTACATGGGAATAAGATCATGGTTACCGAGTATGCTACTATTGTGCTTGGGTGGCTAAGATGTGTTACAAGCCTTTATGATTGTCGGGACCACTACTGGACATAAGAATTGTGTGCACGAGTGTGGGGAATAGTGTATCATGACTTGAGTGGCATGCATTGGCGGACTGGTGCACCCAGTGATGGGTATGACTATTCTTGAGATGAGAGCAAGCACTTGGTGAGGCATGAGAATCTATCAATGGGGTGTGTTAGCTACAACACTGCACAATTCGATATACTTCCACTTTGTCCCGAAGAGTAACTAGGACCAATTTTGTCTTGTTTTCATGTTCCAATTAAACGTGAGTTTGATGGTGAGCTAGATGTCGAGAAGCAATATGTTGCTGATTACTTATAGGTGCAAGAACCTCAAAGTTAAGATGGATCATGCAGTACTCATTGAGAGGGGTTTGACTTGCTAGCCTTGTATGGCTAATCATGGGAGGCAAGACTATTGGATGCTTGAGTTGAGAAAGATGGCCTTGACTTTGAGAAGTCTCAGCGCCAAAAGGTCGATTTCTATTACATAAAAGTGCGATCATGACGTAGTGCCGGAGGCTCAAGCACTAGGTCGCCGCTTTTATTGATTCACCTCTGGAGTATACAAATACATACGAGGGTGGTTGTAGAAGTCTGAAATTCATCAAGTCAATAATATTGATACAGATCTTGTACAGCTCAGAGATGTGTCTAGTGTCGGCTATCTACAGCTCTAATGTAGCTTGATATATTTTCTGTTTTGTAGTACTAATTCAACAAGAGGGATTTGATCCGTGATTTTGGCATTCTAATGGGTCAATCTATACTTTGCATGTGATTGATTCTCAATGGAAGCATAAGAAAAATCAAGCTCCAATGATTCCACAGTCCCCCCGCCCCCCCGAGGGCCAAAAAGAAAAATAGTAGGACCTGGGATTACAACAAAACATTTACATATAATCCTAACTTTTGGTTTCTCTATCACTTCAGCCCATCTGTTAGATTTTCTATCTAGTCTAACTAAAGATTTGGCATATGGTAAAGTTGGAAATCCTAAAATATGATATGGAAGATAGATTGATTTGGACGACACATGCTTCTCACCTGTTTAAACAAGATGATACTGTCTCAAAATACCCCTCTCTTAACCCTTTGTTTTGATCAGCTGGAAAATAGTAGAGAGACAATATGAGGGAAAATTGTGAGGGAGTAAATGCATGTCATCTGCCATTTAAAGACAAGGAAATCAATGTAAAAACTTCAAAATAAAGCTTGAAAGAGAGCTTAACACTTCTTTCTCTTGGATTAGTTTTACTTTGTTTGCTGGTCTCTTCCAAGACAACTGATCCCAAAATAGGATCAAGCCTTGTGCACTGCTTGAGGATCTCTCTGCTTCATTTCCTCCCAATCTCATCTATTTGTGGTTTCATCTTCTCTTTTCTTCTCCTTTTCTTTCATGTTATATTGAGAACTGGATCTTGTTTGAACTTTGCAGACCTAGATCTGGTTGTGGAGGCTAGAGTTGGAATCAAGTTTGGTTTCCATTAGTCCGCTGTTTCAAGATCTAAGACTGGAGAATGTGATCTGTGAAATTTTTACTTCTCTAATTTATATGTTCTCCTTAGCCTGCTATACTTTAGTCCATTCAATAGGCAAACCAAGGGAAAAGGAGGGAGAGAGGGTGGTGATCACACTTTTCAAACAAACAATATTTGAACTTTGGTGGATATGGCACCAGATCTGGCAGTGGTGGCTTCTTGCTCACTAATGGGATAAACGAGGGATGAGTATGAAAATATGGTGGTGAGGGATGAGAGACAATATTTAGTGGTGAATGTCATGTTGCTGGTGGTCATGGTAAGGTGCTTATAGTGGTGGATTCTTTATTTTTTTCCCTTTCTGTAGTTTACCTTTGTATTATTTGATTTTTGTTGCCTTGGCAGTAGAGGTGTCATATAGGACACCATCCATGCGCAAACCTATCCCACCTTCAGAAGATGTTTTTGTCATTTAAGGTTATCAAAGAGGCGCCTGAGGCATGCCTAGGCCCAAGGCGCACACTGGTATACTCCGGGTGAGATGTGGGCCATAAGGCACATGCCTCTTGGGTCTGGCTGCAAGGCCCAAATTTAGTAAAAAAAAAAATTAAAATATATAATTAATTTGAATTCAAAAATAGTTAAACCCACTTACAACTAAGAAATACCTAATTCTACTTGTTGAGTACTCGTCTTTCTTGAAGCTAGGGGGCTGGCTACAGCTCTCTACAAAAAAAAAAAAAAAACAAAATATAAAATAAAAAACACTTGAGTCCACATTTTGTGTCTCTTCAAATTTTATTTCTATTTGATTTTTATAATTTTTTTTAGCCCTCCTAGTATGCCTAACTTTTCAGTCTTTCTCAGGTTCAAGTGTATAGACCTAGATGGAAATGGAGTTCTAACACGGAATGAGATGCTATTCTTTTATGAGGAGCAGTTGCATCGAATGGAGTGCATGGCACAGGAACCTGTATTTTTTGAGGATATTTTGTGTCAGATGGTTGACATGATTGGACCCGAGGTTTACCTTCTACACAACTAACATTTTGTTATTCCTGTTATCCTTTTGTCATCCCATTTTGACTTTCCCATTTTGACTACTGTAATGATGATCACATTTACCCAGATGTTGACGAACTGTTGCATTCTATATCTCTGTGATTTGGAGAAACACTGTCGTCTTGCCTGCTATTTTTCCAAAAAAATATTTACTTCATGTAAAAAAAATGTGAAACCGCAATTCAAGGAATGTTAAAAAAAAATGTGAGATAATTTTGTCAATAGCCAGAGTATTACCTGAAACTTTGAAGAGAAATAGTAAAAAAAGAAATATGATCATAAATAGTCACAGATATTTTAATCGAAGAACTGCTGACTAGAATCTTGAGACATTTTCTTTTTTCCTATTTGTAGTTAAAGTGTCTCTTTATTTTACAGAGAAAAGGGGGTTAAACAGTGTAGATTGAGACTAAACATCGTGTATGCCTATTATTCAAGGAGAGCTTTCAACTTGGAGGGGAGGAGTGTGGAGTGTAACAGTTTAACATCATCAGCATACAGATTTGGAATTTTCCAGATGTGAGAATGTTGGCTTATATTGGTCTAAACAAATAAAGGGAAGCATAGGACTGGTAGAATACTTTAAGTAAAAAAAATGGTTGCAAGAATACAGTATGGAGTACCAAGGGGAAAAGCACCTAGTATTATGTTGGATATCCTGCCAATTCACTTTTGCAAGACCCGTTTTATGAAGGCAACTTTACATATAAGGAGAACCTAGAGCATAAAAAGGATACTTTAAATAAATAATCTAGCAAAAGTATGAAAAGAATACCTTGCTAGTCCAAGGAAAAATGACTTTGCAGGGGAAGCTAATCATAATGATCTGTTCCATGAGTTCCACGATCCAGAGGAAGACATATTTGCTCATGGAACGTGCGGAATATATGCAACAAGTGGAAGAAACTCTTAAGAAACTACATTACTAGAGGTATCTTAGTGAGGGTATCTCTACTTTTGTTAAACCAAAAGGCAAAGCAGGCCACGCTGTGGACACAAAAGAAAAGTATTAAATGGGGTAGCCATGTCTATTTAAGGGTTTTTTCTTGTCATGTACGGTGACCTTGAGATAATTCTAAGTAGGCTCTTATGACTCATCACTTAATGCAGTCAACTTGTTTATGCTCTTATGACATCTGTTATTAGTTTCAAGCTAGCAATCTTATGTAAAATGATCCTTTGGCACAACCTATAAAATAAAAGGCTGGTAACCAAGCAGATGTCCTTTGCTTAATGAGGTGGCCTCTAGAAGCCCTTGTTCCTCAAGTTCATGTATCAAATTTTTTTCAGGATTTGCTCGTCAAGTTGTTTAATTGGCTATGTTTGCAGAATGAGAGCTATTTCACATTACATGACATGAAAGCAAGTAAACTTTCAGGGAGTGTCTTCAATATCCTCTTCAATCTTAATAAGTTCATGGCATTCGAAACTCGTGATCCATTCCTAATTCGCCAGGTATGTCAAATATCCAACTTGTCTTTGTGGATGCCAAAAAAAAAAAAAAAAAATCACAGAAATAGAGGTAGCATGTACTCCTTTGTCCAGCTGATTATGGCCTTGATGCTGTTGGGATGTGAACAGGAGCGAGAAAATCCAACCTTGACGGATTGGGATCGCTTTGCACATAGGGAGTATATTAGACTTTCAATGGAAGAAGACGTTGAAGATGCTTCAAACGGAAGTGCCGAAGTTTGGGATGAGTCACTTGAGGCTCCCTTCTGAGTCAAATACGGTAATTGGCTTTTGTCTCATACGTAACAAGCATTGGTTTTACAATCAAGTTCTTATCTTACATATAACACATACTGGCTTTTACAATCACGGTATGTGATTGAAGTTGGCTTGTTTCAAAATAAATATTTAGGTTATTATGTATGCTGTATGAGATGTGGCTTGTGAGTTGTTAGGTCCTCATTCCATAATCAAGTCTTCCATCAATGCTGATTAGCAGCATTCAAACTGTCCTATATTACTTTCTCATGAGAGAAAAAAGATAAACGAGATGGGTGCTTGTTTGTCATGGTGATTTGCTATGTCATCTCATGGATTGAGGCCACTTGTAACGTGGCAGGGTGAATACATTTCATCGTCGACATCAATGCCTGCAGTTGAGTTACACTTTCTAGCTCGTGTTTCTGCGTGTGAACTAATTCTTGCTGGATCGCTTTCCTTCATGTCAATCCGTCCTTTTTTTTAACCAAGTGAAGGTGTGTGCCCATTTTTTCCTGAACGTCATGTAGTTTAAGTTCCTAACAATGTGATTGCCCTCTTTTGGTAATGATAAAAGAAGCCTCATCTAAACTAAAAGGACCATTGATGATGCATGCCTTTGAATTCTCTCTATCTACTGCCCTCTTGTTGGAAATTGTAGTTAGCTTACTGGTCTGTACCACTCGGTGGTGAGAACGCGAGTAGCTCGCGGTGCTCCCAAGCAAATGGGCCCGAGAAAGCGACTACTGATGTTCTCAACACCTGTTTGATCTTAGATATGTGATAATCATAATCAACAGGTGCCTTGACGACAAGATGCAGACTTTTTTTGTTGAAGTAGGCCATCCGATGGGATCACGGTTGCGGCATTGGGGTATTCATCGAGTCAGCCAAGCTGAGCTGCTGAGTGGGACTGGATGAACTGTGTCTTTCACTGCAGCTGCATGAAAGGTAGAACAAGCATTGCATTAGAAAGTAGGCTCTTCATCCGAAGTCCTGGGGCAGCCTTCATAAGAAGAGTGGCCATTTGATAACCGTGATTAGCAGTAATCAGGGAGGGAATGGTATCCTTCGCAACATTCTGGCAATTTTTTGGTCTCGTGCTGTAAGATATCGTTTCTTTTTTTTATAATTGTTTTTCTAGCCCCATATTCTTTCAATTCTAGAGCCTCTGCAGATAATGAAAAATTGGATATATTTTTTTTTTCTGGGGTGAGGAAAACCCAAAAATTGAGTTTAATCAGTTGTGAAAAAAAAAAAGAAAGAATGGGAATATTTTCAATTTCAGAAATATATTTTCAGAAAAAAAAAAGTA